>PVKE010007205.1:22002-36717 GCA_004027555.1 Craseonycteris thonglongyai | reverse complement strand
TCCATCAATGTGATCCGTCATATTAACAGTAAAGAACAAAAGTTACATGATTGTATCAATTAGTGTTCGGGAAGCATTTGACAAAATCCAGCACCCATTCATGACACCAATTCCCAGGGAACCAGAAACGGAGAACGTCCTCAACGAGACAAAGAGCATCTACAAAAACTCACAGTTAGCATCCCACTTAATGGCGACAGGCTGAATATTCCCCAAAAGGTGAGGAGCAAGGCAAAGATGCCCACGCTCAAGGAAGAGTCAGCACAGTAAAAATGGCAATTCTTCCCACATGCATCTGTAAGTTTAGTGCATTTCCTAGCAAAATCCCACCGATAATTTTTGTAGAGACAGGATTCCTATGAAACGTATATGAAAAGGTGAAGAAACTAGAATAGGTAAAAGAATTCTGAAATCCCTTTGCTTATAAAACCTTCTATGCAGCTGCAGTGACCAGGAAAGTGTGGACTTGGGGGAAGGACAGACATACGGCTCTGTGGCTCAGAACAGAGCCCGGAGGGGGCCCACTCAGTGATGATGGGCACTGGCTTTGGACAAAGGTGCCAAAGCAGTAAAGTGCGGGAACGGCAGTCTTTTCAACGGAACCTGCTGAACAGAAGCAGTGACGAGTCAGGCGGGGCGCCACTGGCTACGGACACGGGGGACACGATGCCGCAGAAGGGCAAGTGTCCGAGTATGCGCAGCAGACGGATTCGAGATGCAAGAAAAGCGCTTTTCTAATCACTTCGTTGTCGGTGAGTCACAGTGAGAGAATCCAGCACACACCCCTGTTTCTACGGAGACCAAATTCCCCACAGTGTGTCCAACAGTGGACGGGGTCAAGTTCTTAGGTCCAGGAGCGAATCGTTAAGGGAGCCGGCCCAACCCGCTCGTCACCTGTACGTGTCATCAGGACAGCAGGTGGCGCTGGCAGCACTGTGACATCCCACTGTGTCTGACCATGTGACGTGGTCCCCAAGGTGTGATGCTTGTGTTCACTCAGTGTCACCTCCTGTGTCCTTTCCTCTTGTGACCTATGATGAGGCTGCCCCCACCTGTGGGACCACATGCAGCACAGCGGTGGCTCCAGGCGGTGAGTGACCCTGCTGCATCGCCCCCCGGGGCCTGGTCCCAGGACTTGCTCAGGCCGATGGCACCTTCGTGGACAGAAGAGGCAGGACATAGGTGCCTGCCCGGGCGGCTTGCCCTCTGTGCCCGTCGGCCACCGGGGGAGACGCTGGCCCTTCAGCCTGGGCCAGAACCAACCCAGAGTGGACCCGGACCCAGGTGCACGTTGGGGTCCCGCCTGGGGAGTGGCGGCCACTTCCCCCAGGAGCCCTTCAGTACACACTTAGCCAACCTTTCATAACTACCATGCAGTTTTCACACATGACGAGGTCACGAATAACGCTTCAGTGTCACCTAACACCCAGTCTACGTTCACTACAGTTGTCTCACAGATGTCTTCTCACAACGGCTCTGTCCAATAATAACGAGATTGGGTTCCACATCGGCTTTCCTTAGGTCAGCTCTAACAGTTTATTCTGTAGCTGCCCCCTCTCTTTTTATATACATGTTATCTGTTGAGCATATAAGTCATCTCTGAATCTTCCAAACTCTACATCTGGCCCAGTGCCAGCTCAAATCCTGGCATGTCCTCTGGCCCTGAATTTGCATAAACGGCTGGCTCTTGCATCAGAGGCACACTCAGCCCTCACTTCGTGCCTGTGTGTCCTGTGTGTGAACACCCCACAGTTAGAGCCAGCAGCGCAAGCTTGGCCCACTGTCCCGACGCTGCAGTTGACGAGCGGGTCTGGCGGTCTCTCTGTAACGATTCGCTTCTGCAAGTAATAACCTGACCGTGTCCACTGTTGGAAACACGGTTTAAAATTCAGTTTCCACAGAAAAAGATGTGTGCTGGGTTCTCTCATTGTTATTCACCAACAACTAAAACACTGTGTGAGTTTATGCTAACATCCTCCAGAGGAACACACTTCTGCTCTTGCTATGCTGATTCCTTATGCTCATGGGTTGTTTTGCATTTGCTGCATTATAGTCCACTGCAGTCCTGGGTATTGGTGAGGTGCATAGTGTCACATCTCTGGCACCCAGAGACCTTCAATATGGCCCATGCGTGATTTAGAAATTTCCTCATTGGTCCTATCAGCTTCCTTACTTTTAGCCAAAACAATATGTCCCAGGCCCATCTTGTACATTTACCGTATTTTCCGGCGTATAAGACGCCCGGGCGTATAAGACGACCCCCTAATTTTACAGTTAAAACATAGGTTTAGGCCTATATTCGCTGTATAAGACTACCCCCTGAGGCTGTCTTATACGCCGGGTCGTCTTCTATGCCGGAAAATACGGTATTCATTGCGTAATAAACCATTTCTCTAGAAACATACTCTTTTGGTAAATAAAACAGCATAGAGAACACAATCTGGCAGGTGTTTCTAACGCCTAGAATTTATCCCACGAAATGCGCTTGAATATAGTTCTAAAAACAGTGCATCCACAATAAAATATTATTCAGTGATAAATGAGCCATCAAACTGTTAAAAAAAACACAGAGTACGTAATGTTAAAAGCAGTCTGAAAAGACCGCACACTATAGCGTTCTACTAGCCCAGAAAACGACACCATCATTTAGAAAGACTGGAATTACACGGGCTGTGTATCTGTGGCCACAACAATTAAGTAAAAAATAATTACCAAAAAGATATCAGGAGCGCTCGAAATATCAGAAAATGAAGCGACGCATTCGCATTCTAAATAACTCCCAATTCAAAGAACTAAATTGTAAAAAAAAAAGAGAGAGAACTGCTTTGATAACAAAATGTTAAACAGAGAACGACAGGCCGGACTACGGGGGCGGCAGCTAGAGCAGAGCTTGGAGGGAGATGCAGACTCACGTTAGGGAAGAAGGAAGCGCTACCACCCGTGACACAAGCTTACTCCTGTGTGTGTGACGGATGCTGACGGGGGAAGCGGGGCACAAAACTAGGACACAAACTATTAAGTCCCCCATCCTGGCCTGTGGGGAGCAGCAGGTGCCACCCTAGGCGAGGAGGTGACTCTGGCCCCCAACACCATAAGCGAGGCCAAGGGCGTAACCAGCCCGTCAAAAGTGAGGGGACACTCAAGCTCAGCGCTGGGGCCGCTCCGCTGGAGAGCTCACCCTCTGTCTGCTTCAAAGGTCAGCCTGACGAACGTGGACAAGCGACACCCCGGCATAAAGCAAGTCCCCCCGTTACTGACACCAGCTACCTGCCATCCCCAAGGGCCAATATGGCCGCCTCCACCACCGCTGCCGTAAAGCAAGGTCTCAGATTACAGCCCACCATTCCACCGCTTAGGAGCCTCTATGCCGTAAGGCAAGGTCTCCCATCGCTGCCACTGCCGTAAAGCAAGGTCTCAGATTACAGATTCCACCGTTTAAGAGCCTCTATGTCGTAAAGCAAGGTCTCCCATCGCTGCCACTGCCGTAAAGCAAGGTCTCAGATTACAGCCCACCATACCACCGCTTAAGAGCCTCCATGGCTGCCTCCAGGGCAACAGCCGTAAAGCAAGGTCTCCCATTGCTGTCACTGCTGTAAAGCAAGTGTGTTTGGAGCAGACACAGCCTCAGGCCTGCCTGGTGGGCAGTGAGGCAGCTGCGGCCACCGCCCCACAGCAAGTTCCCTTAGAGCAGCCACGCTACACACCGAATCGCTGACACAGCGGCCCCCGCGGCCTCTGCGGTAAAGCGACGTCTCCCACGACAGACGCTGGCGACCGCCCCTACGGGCCAAGATGGCAGCCACCATGGCCCTGCCGTAAAGCACAGCCTCCCGTTACAGAGGCTAGAGCACTGCTTGCTGTTGCTGCTGTGCAGTGCCGTAAATACCCAAGTAGAATGTGCCCTTTTTCGACCAAATATGTAAGGGAAAAACAGGGATGGGCATCATACATGGGTGGTACAAATTCCATAGCTATCTAAATGTTCTTATTTTATTTATGCTTATGAGTTAAAAGCGTAACTGAAGAAATCAATAAGGGGGAAGCCGGGAGGGCTCAGTGGGTTAAGCGCTCGCTTTGCAGTCCGGGAGCTGGAGGATCGAATCCCAGCCCCGGCCCATGTGGACCCACATGCTGAGCTGGGCTGTGCCCCCAGCTCAGTTCTTGCCGGGGCCCATGCGGGAGGCTCCCGGCCCAGTTCCTGCCCTGCACAGCCCTGTGCCCACCTGTGGAGTGAAACTATATGGAAAACTAATGTCAAC
This sequence comes from Craseonycteris thonglongyai, assembly GCA_004027555.1. Classification (NCBI taxonomy): domain Eukaryota; kingdom Metazoa; phylum Chordata; class Mammalia; order Chiroptera; family Craseonycteridae; genus Craseonycteris; species Craseonycteris thonglongyai. Next base: position 32,458 of record PVKE010007205.1, on the reverse strand, counting down.
TATGGAGACGGCTCTGGGCCCTCCCCCTTCTCTTGGTCTCTCTTTGTCAAAAACAATAAAAATAGATCTTTTAAAAAAAGAAATCAGTAAGTATATCTACATACAAAATAGCACCCTGGAATACGCGTAATGGTTTTTTTTAATTGTTATATTTATTAGGGTGACTTTGGTTAGAAAAATCGCACAGGTTCCAGGTGCACAACTCCACATGACATCGTCTATGTGTTGCATTGTGTGCTCACCACCCAGTCAGCTCTCCCTCCATCACCACATATCTGATGCCCGTTCCCTCTGACTCCAACCCCCTCCCTCTTCCCCTCAGTTAAAGAGTGAATATTGTCCGTGTCCATTGGTTTTGCTTCGTCTCCTTCAATTTTATATCCCATATATGACGTTAAAAAGTAAATGCTAAAATTCCTCTATAATACAAAACAAAAGTACCTAAAAATAAAGAGATAAAAATCTGTATTAAAAAATTAAAACAAAAGATTTTTTTCCCTGAAAGTCTGGGCAAAAAATGTAGGTGCACATTATACACATGATCACATTAAACCGTACTTAAAGGTAACTCGGGCTAGAGATACTTAAGACGGAAGGGATTTGAGTTATTTGTGGTGATATGATTCACCACCTATGTCCCAACGATGAGACCCAATAGGATGTAGTGTACTGATGGCAAATCACACATGGAAAATGTCTAAATCAATGACCTTCGCTGTGTATCAGGAACAGTTACACCGGAAGCCAAGAATATGAACTATGAAATGATCAAGGTGAACTGCAGTCAGGAGCGCGCGCCATCTGTAAGAGCCGTGAAATCCCCTCCTGCCAGGTGGAGCTGAGCAGGGAGCCGCCAGCCCTGCGCCAACAGCCACGTGGAACTGGAGTTCCAGCACAAGCAGGTCTGACAGGGACTCACTGCTCATGTGGGTGCAGAGGAGTGAACAGTGTGGGAGAGAACAACGGAGCCATGGCTCTTAATGAGGCTGTTCTGTAGAAACAAACACCTGTGAGATGGACAGAAGCCGACAGTTCTAAGGGGCCAGTACGGTGAGTCACTGTGGTCAAGGTGACGCTTCTCAGCAGGGAAACGGCCCCAGGACAACAGGACCCAGCACGGCGTGGCCACTGTGTCTGCAGACCCGCCCGCCAGCTTCCTGGGGCCGCTTCTCCCCACAGGCGAAGGCCGTGTCCCACAGGCAGGGGTCACCTGCCCCGGGCCCCTTGCTGGGACTCCGGCTGAAGCCGAGCGTTTCCTCCGTGGCTGCAGGCTCACAGAGGCTGCCTGCCGACCCCCATCCACACGGCCCCACCCGCAGCCTCTCCAGCTTCCGTCTCCAACTTTGCCCCCTGGACTTAAAGAGCTGAGGCCCCCAGATCACCTGCCCCCGACTCACTCAAAGTCCGCTGACTGGAAGCCTTCATGACAGTGCAAAGTCCCTGTGCCAGGCCACACAACACAGCCAAGGGGCCGTGACCGCCCGCCGCCCACTGTGCACGGGGGATGAAGCAAGGCTGGTGGGCCGCTGAAGATCAGGGCCATCCCAGAAGTCTGTGCTTCCACGGCACCTGGGGGTCCTGAGGGAGGCCACAGGGGCAGGCAGGGGCGGGAGGGGACGGCCCCGCAGAGGCAGCCCCGCTGCTGAGGAGGGGCCCTTCCGCATCTCCCCCAGCACTGGGCTGGGGCAGCTCCCGGAGCCAAGCGCACATGCCCCGGGGTGTGGGAGCTGCCGCCTGCGATGCCAGCCCCGGGGGTGTGCCCGTGACTCAGCTGCTGTGGGCTGCAGCCCCTCACTCTGAACAGGGACAGAAAACACCCTGCCTTCGGCGTGGCTCATGTATGCTGCCATCTGCACGTTGCTGTACAGGCGAAGACTCCCCGGCCTTCATCTCCCAGGATGACATTCATAGTCGGGACAGAAGGCGAGAGACAGGAGCAAAATGTGAGGAATGCCCCCGGGCATCCTTCCTGAAGGCGTGGGGCCACTGCTGCTGGTGGCCGGGGCAGGGAGGACCCGTGTGGGCAGCACCAGAACACAGGGAAGGCCCTGAAGGCACAGGAGGGGAGCGTGCAGAGGGACGGCCAGCTGTCTCGAGGGGACACGGGAGGGACGCGCCGTGAGCATCACTGGCACCCGCGCTCTGGGTGTGTGGACGAGGCCGCATTTGAGAACAGGAGCAGAGAAAGGTGCCGAGAGCCTCGGAACACGCGCTCCTGGCTGGCCGCTCGCATGCTCTGCCCGGTTCCCTTGGGAGCATGTTCATGCATGCTACATGTGAACACACATGCATACACATGCACATGCCGACCCGGAAGTATCCAGCCCTGTCATGTGAAAAGTAGAGGTGTTTATGGCTGGACTTTTTTCTGGACAGTGCTTGTGTATATATATTAGGGATACAGCAAGTTGGACCATAGATTTAGAAACAGAAAGTTAGGACCATAGAGTTCCAGGAGCTCAGCTCCACGCACAGACCTACCAGCCTGATCAGAACATTTTTAAGATTTATTTTATTGTTTGAGAGGAGGTGAGAGACAGAGAGAGAAGGGGGCGGGCCCAGAGCAGCCTCCATAGTTGCACGTCATCAGTTTTCCACACGGTTCTGTTCTACACAGTTGAGCAGGGGCCGTGCAGGGTGGGAGCTGAACGGAGGGGCCTCCTGTATGGGAGGCGAGAACTTTCGCCACCATCCTGGCTGTCACCTGTTGTGCTGCAGTTCAGCTCGTGGGTTTGCACAGCCGGGGCAGGAAACTGATCCCCAGACTTTGCGGTTCCCAGGCAGGCGCTCAACCTGCTGAGCTCTCCCAGACTCCTTAAAGTCCCAGTTCTTCTTTATCAGGTGATGTAATTATTTTAAACATGGGTGGAGGGAAAGCTGGGATGGCTCAGCGGGTTAAGCACTCGCTTTGAAGCCCCAGAGACCGAGGATCGAATCCCGGCCCCGGCCCATGTGGACCCATATGCCCTGCGCAGCCCTGTGCCCGCCTGTGGAGTGAAACTAAATGAAAAATTCATGTCAACTATGGAGACTGCTCTGGGCCCTCCCCCTCTCTCTGTCTCTGTTTCTCTCTGTCAAAAATCAATAAAATAAATCTTAAACGTGGGTGGAGCCCAGAGAATAAGGTATGGGGCCTGCACAGGCCACGCGGCCCTCCTCCTGCAGCCAGGTGCAGGGTGGGGCCCCTGGGGGAGGGGGCGTGACACAGAGACAGTGAGTGAGCAAGGCAATGCCGGGGGCAGAGCTGCACAGTGAGCATCTCAGAGTCCGGTCAGCGGGCATGGGGACAGGAATGGGCCGGGGCCAGTACCCCCGAGCTCAGCGTCCCACTCCCGGGCGATGCTGGGCAGGGAGTGGAGGGGCACCGGGGCCCGGATGGGGGGCGTGGGGCAAGGCGCAGAGGACGAGGAGGACCCAGCTGCGTGGCCAGGGCGCGAGGTGGCAGGGCTTCCTGTGTGGTGGGCAGAGGCCTGGCAGGAGGCGGCCTTGGGGTCACGATCAAACCCACATTTCCAGATGCGCCTGTTGTGCAGCCGGCCTTGGGCCTGGCCAGGAGCGTCTCCAGGACAGGACGTGCGTGGGGCCACCAACGCACCTGGCCCATCGCCCGCTGTGTGCTCGGCGGGTGGAATCACGGCTTCCTTGGTCTTGATGGGACCCTTCCTGGGCCACGGCCTCCGTCTATACAAGAAGCCATCTCCACTTTACAGCGTCCTGGCCCAGCCGGCTCAGCGCCCCCGGGCGAGCTCCTGCACCTGCTCGATGGCCAGGTGGCTCAGCCCCCGGGGACCTCAGGCTTTGCTGGGGGGGGGGGGCGGGGGATGAGCAGAAAGCTCCACAGGAGGGGCAGCTGTGTGCCCGGTGTGGCCTCAGGGCTCCACATGCCCATCTCGCTGCACCCCTTGCCCCGGCCTCCTGGCCACCCACCCATCGGCGCCGCTCCATCGTGTTCCGAAACCCCTCTGACGAGTGAACCGCGTGTCCACGGGGAGCCTTGGGACCCCGGCCGGTTCAAGCTGGACCCCGGCTCGGCTCACGCTGGACCCCGGCCGGTTCACGCTGGACCCCGGCTCGGCTCACGCTGGACCCCGGCCCGGCTCACGCTGGACAATGGGGAAAAGCGGCCGGGGCGACAGGGTGCGGCACAGCCTCCTGCACTCAGAACCCCATGGGTCTGTTATATTCTGAGGCATTTATTTCTTCCCGTTAAAGTCTGAGTTCGGGGAAAATATTAAGAAACGAGAACCGGAAGCCCACCTCCTGGTGGTCCGCACGCCCCCCATGTGCCCCCCAGGCACCTCTCCTCCCGAGTCTGTCAGCACGTGTCCCGAGCACAAGGGCCGTCCCGTTCCCACCACAGAATCCATCCCACTTGCTTGTCGCATAGCTTGTGACTGTGCTGCAATTTCAAATGTGGAGCAAGGTTGTGTGAACAGGACAAAGCACTTCTGTGTGTCCTCAGTTCCCCCAATGGCCCACACTTGGGCCCACTTGTTTGCCATGCATGTATTCACTCACTCACTCACATTCATCCGTTCTCCCTACGGATCCGCACCCTCTGAGACTGATTCGCAGACCTGCTCCTTGACCCCAAACACGTTGGTATGCATTTCCTAAAAACAAGGGCATCCGGACACACAAAGTACAACGATCAAAACCAGAACATTTCACGTGGATACAATACTGTTCCCTAATTTCCTGGCCATCCATTCACCATGTCCCACCCCAGACACAATCCAACTACATTTTAACCCGGCATAAAAATAACCAGAGTGGGCATTCTAGAGCCGTGAAATTAGAAATGCTATTATAAACCATGCTGCCTTACTAAGTTCAGAAAAATGAATTTCCTGTTAAGTCAAAACGTCATACAAGGTTTTCTAAAGACAAAAGAAAAAAATTAGAAACAAAGTAACATCCTTGACAATAAACACACATCCGTCAATACATGAGAACAAAAATAGAAAAAACCATAATCTAATATCTTTAAGTTGATTAAAAGGCATTAAGATAATCATGCAAAGGATGAAAAAGACATAAATCAGAGCTGGAAAAACTCAAGAATGAAGTCATAGAACTCAGGAAAGAATTGGGAACAAAAGGAAAAATATTTCAAACCCAAGATGAAATTAGAAGACACAAGATCGAATAAACACAACAGAAGGAAGAGAAAAACCTTTAAAATTAGAGAGAAAAGCCATGAGCAGAGAAGACAGGGCAGGTGCCCAGGAGCGTGAGGCCGGGGCCGCAGCGTCCAAACCACAGCTCAGCCAGCTCTTCAAGTTACAGACACAGCTAAGACGAAAGCGCTGCCGGTTCAGGCGCTGACATTTTACGTACAGTTTGCACACCTGTCCTCAGAAGGTAGAGGTGTTTCAAGATTTCTTGCACGATTTTTATGTCACAGTGCTGCTGACCTCGTGGAGTGGTCAGTGGAGCCTCTGGTCTTTTCTGTGCTCTGAAACGCTGCTATGAACCTGAAAAGCCACGCTTCCGCTAGGACCGTGGCCTGGTAGCACGTGAGAGCCGTTCCGTGAGCGCCGCCCCAGGCACCTCCACGGTGCTGGGCCACGCAGCCTCTCCACAGCATATTGAGGCAGTTTGGTCGATTTCCACTATTCTAGGAAATTACTTATCTCCTACAACTTTTGCAATTTCTTTGCACAGAGTTGTGAACCGCAGTTTCTGAGCATCTGAATGGCCTCCACATCGGCAGTCACAGCTGTTTTCCGGGTGCCCGAGTTTTCAGGTTTTGCCTCCCGCCCCCCCGGACCCCCACACCCCCAGCCCCCGGACCCCAGCCCCCGCCTTGATCTAAGCTGCTGGCCGTCACCACATTTTCTGGTTTTCTTCCCAAATGGACTGCACTCAACAACAAGCTTTCAGGTTCTACTGCAGCCACCTCCACTTTATCTTCATTAGCATTTCCTGCTTGCTCTTAAATTATCCTGCAATTCTTTCTCTAACATTTAGAGTCACGGGGCTAGTTCATGTATTTTTGGTGTTTTTGGTTTTCTGACACTTTTCTCCTGAGAACTGTCTTGCCAGCCCCCCTCATGCTTTCATTCGCAGTGGTATCTATCTCATTTTCATTACTTTTTAAACAATTTATGCTTTATTTAAAAGCATTCCAACGTTTCCAAGTATATAATGGAGTCTGGATAATTTTGGTTATCATTTTGTGGTTAATTTCCACTTTTGTTGTACTTAATGACTTCTGTGATTAAAAAATAAATTTTCTTTAAAATCAAATACACAGTAAATATATTCTTTTTTAAAATGCTTCCCCAGCTCGCGGGGGCATGTCTCCCATGCAAGAGGCCCCTGGCCCAGTACCTGCCCTGTGCAGCCCCCTGCCCACCAGTGTGAAATGAAACTATGTAGAAAACTGATGACGTACAACTATGGAGACGGCTCTGGGCCCTCCCCCTTCTCTCTGTCTCTCTCTCTCTGTCAAAAACAATAAATCTTAAAAAAAAAGGTTTTCCATTATGGTACTGGACTTATCCATTTCCTGTTCCATAAGTTCTTCCTTCATAAATTTTACAGCTATGTAATTATGTATCTCAAAGTTCATGAATATTATATCTTCTTAGAGGATTATAATTTATCAAAATGAAGTCTTTGTCCCATTTTTGTCTTTTTCTTGAAAATAACATTGGTAACCCCCCTCTCTAGTGTCAGCATTTGCTTATTTCCATTCTCATTAATAAATTTTCTGTTCCTGCGTCATTTTTAAGACAATTTGAGTTGCCTCTTAATAGAGAAATGTGACATCTTTGAACTACATGGTGTCCTGCCTTACGTAAGTTCTGTGAGTCCTAGTTTTTTCCCTTCCACGCTGTAACTTTTGGTGACTGCATCCGGTTTTCTTTGTTCCAGAGTTTTTCCTAGTCTACAAGACTGGAATTGCACTGTCTGTGCCCCCGACAGGTGGCTCCTTGTAAAACAGCACGGTTTCGATGCAGGTCCAACACTGATGCGCTGCAGGCGTATCATCTACACATTGCACTCCTCACCCCCCACAAAGACCCGAACTTTAGGGAATGTTCACTTTTCTCCTCGTCACTATGTAAGTGCAGACAGAAGATTTTCTCAACTACTATTTTAATTCGCATGGCGATGTGCATCAACAATTCTTTAGAGCTAGTTCTAGTACATGGACTGTATTCAACCCCACCATTATCAGTGGAACCAAACATCGTCCTCTTTCATAGATGGTTGTCCTTCGTTTATTTTGTCCGAGTCTTAGGGACGAGTCTGGTAACCTCTGAGCCCTTGAGTCTCTGAAAACTGCTTTCTTGGCCCTTCAATCTGAATTCAAGTCTGGTATGTCTAAAATTCCAGGTTGGGAGTCACTCTCTCCCCAAGTACTCTGAAGACGTTGAGCCAGTGAATTCTAGAAGACAAACCTGTCATTGAGAAATGTGATGCCAATTGGTAGCCCGAGCTTTGCTCCTCCTGCTGACCACTTCGGGGTTTTCTTGTATTGGGTTCCGTCCTGGAATTGTGTCCAAATGTGTCTGGGCCGTTGTGGTTCCTCACTTCCCCCGCTCAACACTGAGCCCTGTGACACGAAGGGACCTTCTAGCAGCTTTTCATTATCTCTCCTCAACCTTCGACCTTCTCTCTTCTTCAGACTCCAATGCAGCAGAAAATGCAGCTTCTCAAACTCACTTTGGTCTCACCCTCTAGGTTGCATTCTGGAATAGTTTTGGGTCCTCTAGATTGCGTCCCAGGATGGCCCCGGGTCCTCTGAGTCTACTTTCTGGGATAATTGTTGGATCTTTTGTCCAACCACTGATTCATTCATTATTCTGTCTGTTCTCTGAATCAAACTATCCTGATTATTCCATTTTGACTAACTCTTCTTTCCAAAATCTTTGGTTGCTCCTTCGAAGGAGCAATGTTTTCTTTTTTTAAAGATTTATTTTTATTGTTTTTGACAGAGACAGAGAAAGACAGAGAGAAGGGGGAGGGCCCAGAGCAGTCTCCATAGTTGTACGTCATCAGTTTTCGACATGATTTTTGTTCCACACAGGTGGGCAGGGGCCACGCAGGGCGGGAACTGGGGTGGGGGCCTCCTGCATGGGAGACACACCCTCCTCGAGCCAGGGGCCGAGAACTGAACTGGGGGCCTCCCATATGGGAAGCTCACCCCAGCTCAGCATGTGGGTCCGCACGGGCCGGGGCCAGGATTCGATCCTCAGTCCCCGGGCTGCAAAGTGAGCGCTTAACCCGCTGAGCCGTCCCGGCTTCCCCAGAAGGAGCTATGTCGTCTTTATGAGTATTCTCTTCACGCCACTAACTCCTCCTGAGTATCTTCTTCTGTTGCATTTGGTGCTTCTTTCTCTTGCTGCTGCTTCTCCTCTGAGCTGACAGCTCCTCATTGTCAGGGAAATGCCATTTTCCATGCCCTGGATGCGAGCCCTGCTCAGGGTCCTGTCTGCTCCTGATGTCACCAGGAGAGGAGGCGGGATCTTGGAGCTGCATCTTCATGTGTTTTCTGGAGTGGCTCCCTGCTCGTGTCGAACTGGTCGCTGGCGGGGACACACTGCCTGCTGCCCCGTCCAAAGTGCACATCCTGAGCTTGCCGCCCACACTGCAGGGGGGCTGCCAATCAATCCTCTCGAGGGCCCGAATTCTCATTCTTAGCGCACTAGGCACCTCCCGTCTTCTGGGGTGTTTGGCTCATATGCATTATCTGTGTCTATCCCTTAAAAATTAATCAAAATGTCTGATATCTGCCTGCAGTTGTCACTGTCCAACAAATGCCACGAGTGTCTGCTGTTGGCTGTCTTTCAGGGACTGTGGACAGGTGACAGCAAGCAGATGCATGCTCTCAGGGCAGCCACCTGTTCACTACGCGGAGACTGTACTGATTCCGCTTCTTGTCATAGCCAGGTAATGAACTGCTGAAGTGTAGAGCACGCGTGTTAAAGCGGTGGCTGGCGAAATGCGTCTCAGCACCACGGACAGTAGAGCCCTGTGGGCGCCCTTGAGGTGCAGGAGGAGGGACCTGGGCACAGCCAGCCTGAGGTCCCAGCACAGAGGAGAGGGGAGCGGCCTCCCAGGGCCGGCTCTGGCTGCTGGCCTGAGGGCGGGCACCGTCTCCGGCTGATGGGGGCACGAGGCCGGAAGCGAAGCACATGCTCGCCTTCGGGAGCAGGACCCACCACGCAGCGCCCGCGGTGAAGGGAGACCTACCCTGCAATTTCCCTGCTGTCTGTAATTACCCCGTGTCACCACAGAACACTTGCCAGCAGTAAGATGGTTAGCAGTCACCATGGAAACCAAGCACTGTTCTCTAAAGGCAGTTGTACTTCCTAAATTCTTAGCTGTAGTCCACTCGGATACAGATTAATTCACAACTGCTGCCAACGTGTAAGTCCTGTGTGGCCAGTGGCTGTTTCCACTGTCCCAGCGCCTCCCTGGGCATGTCTGCGGGTCCCTCTCCCGGCTCCTGGCCGGAGCCTGCCGCTCTCCACACGGACGCTCAGCTCCCTCTGTCCTCGCTTGCTTCTTGCCTTGCTTGGCAAACTCCACAACCCTGTGACACTCTGTCTCTGCCCAGCTCCTGCCGACACCCGGGCGACTGCAGGACTGGAGGAGACGCTAACCACCGCCTCCCACACGGAAGCCCGGCGCCCCCGGCACTCCTGCACGACCTCACCTGGAGCCACAGGAAACTCTTCCCCTTTATGGCCCACGCGTGTGAACCCCGGCCGTTCCCAAGGACGACGTGCCCCTCATTTGGATTCCTGTCTTCAAAGCCCCCAGCCCCACCGCTGGCCCAGGGCTGCCCTGCCCCCTGCAGCACCCACCCACGACCCCGCCCTCACCGCCCTTCCCTGTTTCTCCTGTCCCCTGGTCACCAAACCACTCAGCCGCCAATGACGGGCATGAGCCCCAGTTCCCCTCCCAGCCTCCGCCGGGGTGCAGGTGGACCTCAGTCCCCTCGGCCCCTGCGTCTCCCTGTCTGGTCCCCAGGCCACCAGCCTCCTCCCTCCCTGCTGCTCCCTTGACGGACATGCGTTTCCCACATGGAGTCACACGTCTTCCCTCTGCTCTGGTCCCATCTGTGACAGTCACCTGAATGTCACAGCTCTCGCCTGGACACGTGCACAGGCCAGCACCCGCCCCTGCTCTCATGGCAGCCCTGCAGGTCACCGGCCTCGCCCCTCATGTCCCACAGCCGTCGGGAAGCCCCCTGCCTTCCAACCGGCTCTCCGCACTTGCTCGGCACACCTCTCACCTGGGCCCCGGGAGCCTCCTGACGGGGCTGCTCCCACCCCGGGGGCCCCGGGAGCCTCCTGACGGGGCTGCTCCCACCCCGGGGGCCCCGGGAGCCTCCTGACGGGGCTGCTCCCACCCCGGGGGCCCCGGGAGCCTCCTGACGGGGCTGCTCCCACCCCGGGGGCCCCGGGAGCCTCCTGACGGGGCTGCTCCCACCCCG
>PVKE010007205.1:0-21902 GCA_004027555.1 Craseonycteris thonglongyai | reverse complement strand
ACCCCGGGGGCCCCGGGAGCCTCCTGACGGGGCTGCTCCCACCCCGGGGGCCCCGGGAGCCTCCTGACGGGGCTGCTCCCACCCCGGGGGCCCCGGGAGCCTCCTGACGGGGCTGCTCCCACCCCAGGGGCCCCGGGAGCCTCCTGATGGGGCTGCTCCCACCCCAGGAGCCTCCTGACGGGGCTGCTCCCACCCCAGGGGCCCCGGGAGCCTCCTGATGGGGCTGCTCCCACCCCAGGAGCCTCCTGACGGGGCTGCTCCCACCCCAGGGGCCCCGGGAGTCTGTTCTCCACCCTGAAGCCAGAGCGACTGCACGATCCCAACACTGCAGGGCCCTTCGTCTCCCGGCAGGGACAGCTCTCGGGAGGCCCCGGGGCCACTCCGGCCACTTGCTCTCCAGCCGCCCTCACACTCAGGCCTCACGCTGGCTGTTCCCTCCACCGGGAAAGCCCTTCCCTGACCACGACATATGCGCCCTCCTTTACTTCAATGGCACCTTCTCAGGGAGGCCAACCCTGATGGCCCTGCTGATCACAGCTAACCCCGCACGGGTGTGTGCACAAGCACACACGCACTCGCTCGCTCCTGCTCTCCCTTCTCTTCTATCCACGGAGCTCACCACCTGGTTCCCCAGGTGTGCATCTACCGCTGACAGCACCTCCGGGGACAGCCTCCCAGGTGCTTGCTGATGGGCCTCATGCAGCTGAGGGCCGGGCCCTGGCACGGGGCACAGGTCTGATCTGCTGGATCTGAGAGCACGGTTAGTCTCCCAGCCTCGTTTACAACCATTCCTAAAATCACTGCTCGTGCGCAAGGTCTGCTCACTTCCACTCTGCTTCTGACCTGACGAGATGCGCCCGCGGCCCGGGCCAGCGCTCACACTGCCCAGGTGAGTGACGCATGCACGCACGCACGCACGCACGCACGTGGGTGGCCCTCCCGAAGGCTGTGCTTTCTCAGGTCACTACACGCTACCCTGTTAAGGGAAAAAGACAAGGAGCAGGGCCGTAGCCGAGAGGTGTGAACACCCACAGGTGGACTCACTCCATCAGGGGTTACAGGGTCAAGTCGGGGTGAGCACCCCAGGGAAGTGGTCAAGCAGAGGGAGCAGCCGGAAGTGAGGAGCAGGCCCCAGAGGAGGGGGGGTCCAACAACAGGCGCGGGGGCTGGGGCGGGAGGCACCAGGAGAGGCAGGGTGGCCCTGAGTACCTGGGAGGTCCTTCCCCCAGCCCGGGACCCCTGTCCTGCCAGCCCACCTGCTTCCCTGAGGGTGAGGACATCCACCAAAAAGCAAGGGAACAGCATCACGTTGCCGACAAACTCAGCAAGGCCACCGTTACGGCCTGGCATGAAATCCCACCGGCCCCAAGTCCTCCCCACTCCCACATGTGGGCTGCACAGAACACCCTGTGTACTTGAACTCCGGGTTGCATCCATCAGCAGCTGTCACAGGGCTGCCCCCTGGTGGGGGGACTCCACCCCGCCCCCCTCTGCTCTGCTCGGAGACCTGCCCCCCGCTCCTTGCGGCCACTGCACCCCAAGCTGCACCTCAGAGCCTCAGCTGTCCCGGCAGCTTCTGACTTAGGACGCCGCTGCACCAGTGCTGTCTCTCACAGCAGACATGCGCTTTCAGCAACGAGCCCACAAGTGTGCCAGAGTCCACGGCGGCCGGCGTGCTGCCGGCCACCAAGAGGCACTGCCGCCTGCGGGAGCTGTGCCCTGAGACTCGACATGCAGTAACCCCGTGCCAATAACCCCAGCCTCCGGGGAGGCCCCTCAGTGGAATCGGGCTCGATGAGACCTCGACCTCTAGTCATTACCCTCCTCATGCCCACGAGTCACGTTCCAGAAACAGGCACCGGATTGCGAAGACGTGCAAGATCTTTAACGGGGAGCAACCAGCAACTCTTCAGCACTCGATCGTCTCCAAGGACTCACGTTTGTTCCCTGACACCTAATATTAGTATTTGCCGGTGAGGAAGCAGGTCTGACTATCACCACTTTCACAGGGGAGGAGGAGGAGGAGGATCAGAGGGGACACGGCTGTCAGGGTGTGGGTGGGAGCCCGCCCCATGGGGCAGGCTGCTGTGCGGGGGGCAGGGCGGGCGCCCTGTAGAAGCCGGTGTGAAGTCAGGACACGGTGCTGCTTACGGGCCTTCTGGTGACTGCTGTTCTGTGTCCCTGCCACGTTGGAGGAGCGATGGCGACGCCTGAGTGCTCTGCGGTCCGCGAGCTCCCTCCCTCGTGCGCGGGTATCTCTGTTGTTAAGTGACAGTAACGAGCCGTGAGCAGAAGGAGCTTGGCAACACGGAGCTTCTTTTAACAGCAACAGCCATTAGCCTCTTCCTGGTCTTGGGCAGTTCTCATAACCCCTCAGAACGACAGATAATGACGTACAAGGAGCGCCAATGTAAGGAACCAAGAAAACGAAGACCCTCTCCCCATCACGGCTGTCCCCTCCCCGGGGGCCGTCCACGTGTTCTGCGTGTGGGAGGAGACGCACACGCGGGGCACGTGGGCGTGAGAGCTGCAATGCTGACCACGCTGGATGGCAGGGACGTCGGGTCTTTTGGGGGCTGCACCCCATCACAGTCAGGGGCCGTCTCTCTAGTGGCTGCCCTTGCACCTCACTCCCCACATTCAGATCTTCGGCGAATGGACAGGTGACGTGTCTGAGACTAAAGCTGTAGACATCCTTGGTGGGGCTGAGCCTAGTTTAAGGTCACGGACCGTCTGGACCTCTGTGTGTGTGGCAGCCCGGTTGTGGCCACCGGATTCACCCCCTGCTGCTGGCCTGAGTCCTTATCCAGCCGGCTTTGGGTCTTCCACCGATAATCTCTGAGCGAGGATCTTAACCTCTTCGTGTGCCGGTCAGGTGGCCTGAAGGAGCATGAAGCAGTGGACGGTGCCCTCAGCCCCTGGGCCTGCCGGTCACTCGCTGTCCTCCTCCCCACCGCCGCTGCTTCGTGGGAGGTCAGCAGCACAAACGGCCTGTTCTGTGCACAAGGGGCTGACCTCTCACCCCAACGCTGGGCTCTGTCTGGAGCCCTTTTGGAGAAGACATGTGAGCATCTCTTCCCCTAAATCCTTACACGTCTGAACATGAGTTATTGGGAAAATTCTTCCTTTCCTCTAGATTTCGCACACTTTGCTACACTTTTATCTAGCGTGAAAACTGCTGTGGGGCCAGCCCGATGGCTCCACACTGGACATAAACAGAAACAGGGGTCAACATTGGGAAAGTCACTCCGCACGGAAGAAGAGATCCAAAGGGCCACTGAGCACAGGAGAAGGTAGTCGGCTCTTCAGTAATCAGATGTGCAAATTAAAACCAAAAATAGATGCAAGTACACGCCCACTAGACTAGAAGCTGTTGTGTGGCAAGGCCTTGCCTGGCGCGGGCAAGGCCACCTGCCCCCCACCCCCTCCTGCCCCTCGCGCTGTTGTTTGGCTGAAACGCTTCCATACGGAAGGTCTGCATCCACGAACAGCCACGAAAAAGTACCATGTACTCAGTCTTAGCCAAAGAAAACCAAGCAATCTCACAGGCAGAAGAATACACCAGCTGAATAGTGAAAACAGACGTGAAGGTAGTGAGTGTTCAGACGCAGAGCGGCCGGCTGGCAGGGGCAGACGGGGGAGGTGGCCGCGGCCCGGGCTCCCCTGCAGCGGCCGTGCTCTCTGCTGGGCGCTGCCTCCGGCCTCGGCGCGTCTCTGAGGCGTGCGGTCGTTCTGCCTGAGCTCACGGCACAGCACCGGGAGGGCGACACGTGGGACAGAGCAGGGCTCCCTCAGGAGACGCACACGTGACACTCCTCTCCCAGGAGGCAGCGCAGGCTTCCCATGCGAGGCTCACGCTGAGCAGGAGTGTTTGTTCTGAGTGTGTTCAGTGTTTCTTTCAACAAATGCACTTGAATCTCCACGGCTGACAAAAGTCGTGCTGATACATCACCCTAACCCAGGCTGAGCTGCCAGGAAACTGTCACAGGAGGATGTGAAGACGACGTGCTGGAAAACCTGAACAAACCTCCTTTCCTGCGTATCTGCTTTGCCACCCATAAGAAAGCAGGATTACACCCCAGTCTGACGCTCAGTAACAAGCATTCTGCTAACGACTTTCACTGCGCAGCTGAAATGCCTTCAGCAATTTACCGTCAGTAAAGGCAAAGTCGGGGACAGCACACGACTCCTGAAGCTTGCGTCTCCGCCATGGGGACCCTCGCCTTGCTGCGGGCTGTCGCTGTGCACGTGAGGGTGCCCCTGAGCTTTGGTCCAGGCCGGCGGGGCCTCTGTGGGGCCGCCACACACCCAGCGCTCTCCCCTCAACAAGGTAAGAAGCCAGCTGCACCAGGGTGAGTGCCAGGGAGCAGCTCCAAAGGCCGGGGCTGGCACGCCGGGGCAGGCAAGGGCAGCAGCAGGGCGGAACATGGCAGGCACCTTGTCAAACAGTCCAACAACCCAAAGCCGCGAGTCACTGCACCCTCGCTCGCGGCTGGTCCCCCGGCCGGCCCTTCCCTCCCCTGCTCCTGACAGACACCCCCTTCTCAGAGCCATCGCCGTCCTTGTCACTGCCACAGCCCGCAGGGTGCCGGGCAGGACCGGCCCGCATGCCAGGGACCAGGGGCCTGGTGATGGTCTGGCGACCTGCCTCTGTCACCGAAGAGCTCTCTCAGCCTGTGCGTGTCCCTCCTGCTCCCCACACACCAGGTCCTTCACTTATCAAAATGCAAACAAGGAGTGCAACCTCGGGAGAGCAAGAAGGTGCAGCTGCCAGGAGAGCAGTCGGTGGCTCTTCGGGAAGTGGAACATAAGTACCACGTGGCCCTGCAGTCCCCCCAGGGATACGCCCCAAGGAAGTGAAAACCGGGGTTCAAACAAAACCCGACAACGTTCACGCAGCCCCAGCACAAGGCCAAACGGCAGAAAACCCTGATGTGCATCCGTGGACGAGTAAACACACGGACAACTATTCAACCACAAGAAGGAGTGAAATCTGATACGGCTACAACAGGGAAAACCCAAAAACATGCCGAGTGAAAGACGCGGGTCGTGGGCCACATGTGGGCGCTAGAGGCGGGCGGGCGGGCAGGGACTGCTCAGCTCCGGGCCAGGACTTCCCACGCACACCCGGACGGCAGGGCCAGAAGGAAGGTCACTGGTTGGCGGCCCGGGACGGCCGTGGGAGCCTCGCGGGTGGGCCTGTGCGGCTGCCCACTTCTGGGCCAGCCCATCTCTGCTCCTCAACGCAGCTGCTGAGTCGGCTTAACCCGCGCATTCCCCGGCCTGTTGTGCGCTGTTCCCACCAACTCCTTCATCTCAGGATCACAGTGTTTCTAACACAAGAGCCCTGATCACGTCACGCCCTGCTCTACACCCACCAAAGGCCAGCCCTGCCCAAGGAGGCGCTGCCGCTGCTGGGGGGGGGTCTCGGGGCCCCAGCCGGGCTGCCCCAGCGCCCCCCACACAGCAGCCCCCCAGCTCGGATCCAAACGAGGGGACTGGCCCAGAGTTGAGCACTAACTAGACAGGAACTGAGAGCAGCGCAGCCGCCCGCCCGCGGCGCCGAGGTCTCAGCATTGGCCTCAACCGCACAGCTGGGCCGGGCGCCCGCCTCGCAGCCGCAGGACACGGGCCCACAGAGCGTTCCCGTGACGACAGTGCCCCGGGCACTGAAGGCGCCTTTCGGGCCAGGTTCCAGCCTAATTCTGCCCCGCGGCCCCAGGCAGAGGAGACCCCCGCCTCAGAGAGAATAGAGGTGCCCCTGGCACACAAGGGGCTTTCACACCGGCCCTCCCGCTCCCTGCAAGGCAGGCCTGGCCGGCCCAGCGTGGCCAGTGAGGAGCAGGAGCGCCACGGCTCCCGCCAGGCCCGGGCAGGGAGGCTGTGCCCTCCAGAGCAGTGGCCCCGGGGCATGTGCACCCCACCCCTGACGGCCTCTCCTGCGCCCCGGGAACCCGGCCTCGTCTGTGGAGGAGGAGGTGCTCCGGGCCGGCCAGGCCGTGCCCCCCACGATCGGCCGCCCTGGGCCTCCCTGCAGACCCTTCCCGGCCGCTCCCAGCTCCAGGGTCCCTGTCCCGGGCCCCCCCTCCTCCCCAGAGCGCCGTGTCCCAGCCGCAGCCCCGTCAGCCCCCAGGAAGCTCAGCTCTGTCCCCACACGGTCATCGCCAATTAGCAAGGAGAACGGAGCGGCACACAGAACAGAAATGTTACATTCCGTGACTCGGCTTAAGTGAAAAGCGTGAGGACACCCTGGAGCTGGCCGACGCCGCGTCCCCCACGTGCCCCCTCCCAGGATGCTCTCAGGGCTCCTGTCTGCCCGAGAGTGACCCAGTCTGGAAACTTCTAAGCAGCGTGTGTCCAACTCAGTCACAGGCAAGAGAGCAAGCGTGGGAGCCCTTAGACACACACTGCTCTTAATCAAACCACCTGGACGAAAGCCAGTACCAAAAAAAGGGCCGTGTGAACAAGCACAGAGGTCCTGAGACGTGGACGGTCAGTGCCTGGTCTGATCGGCAAGGACAGAGTGGACACGGACCCTGAGGCCACTTCCTTCCCTGCACCGGAGGCCACAGGAGGCATCCTCGTGAGAGCGGGGCGGCGGCAGAGTGTCCACGGAGACTACGGTGGCCCGTGCGCTGCGACTCGGGACGAGAGGACAGCACTGCCCGCAGACAGGCCTCGTCACGCCTCCGCACTGTGTGCCACCCCGACAGGAGGGCACGTGGCTGCGCCCTCTCGGGTCACTTGCTTTGGGGGAGTGAGGGCCACGCCAGCAGCCCCATGGCCAGGCCTGACAACAGGGAACTGGGGTCCCCTGCCCAGAGCCACACAGAAAGCCAGCGGGTGACGCAGCTGCACCATCTGCAACCTCATGACAGACCCGACAGAAGCTCCCAGCCACGCCGCTGTTGACTCCCTGACCCACCAACACGGAGATCATCCGTGTCTGCTGTTTTAAGCCGCTCAGGTGTGGGTTCACTGGTTAACCAGCAACAGAGAACAATACAGCAAGAGCTGATGGGGCGGGAGAAACCATTGCAATGAAAGCCGCATGACCCGCCTGTGTCAGGAAGCCAGGGAGCTCCACGGGGGAGCAAAGGCCCAGAAAGCAGACCCAGCGGCAAGCGGGGCAGGAGCTGCTGCCAGGACGGGCGGGCGGGGGGCTCATGTGCTGTAACTCGGGGGCTGCCACCCAGGCTGAGCCGACAGGAAGAGCGGCAAGGTGCTGGGACGACACAGCACAGCACCCCTCCAGGCACGGCCCGCACACGTCCCCACTGGGTAAGCACCCCACAAACTCCACCCAGCCGCATGCTCCCCCACTTTCTACCACAGTCGCCAGAGACGGACATTTTCAAAATGCAAACTCATCCTCCAACAACCAGTAATTGAAAAAAAAAAGCAATGTGATGACAGAGACACCACCGTCACCTGAAATCGTCAAGCAAACAATAAGAATAATGTGTGTGGAATGGATATGACACCCATACAGGAGAGAGAAACAAGTAGACACCTTGAGAGAGGCAATAATGTCAAAATAAAAACCCCACGTGTGAGTATAAAGGTAAATGGACACAGCCTAAGAGCAAAGTGGCAACTTAGAAGATGGAGCCAAGGAACTTCCCAAAATGCAGAGTGAAAGAAAAAGAGAAAGAAAATATGAAAGATTCCAAGAAGAGGTCTTTAAGTTCCAGAAGGAATGAACACAGGCCCCAGTGAACAATATTTTGGTTAAACGTATAAAATCCGAGGATGAAGAGAAAGCTCCCAAACTCCAGGATGACGACACTGAACGGTGAGACCAGGAGCCCTGAGTGAAATCCTCTCCCTGGAACTTTTTATTGCACGGAGCCCACTGTTAAAAAAATGTCTGTTGTAGTTGGACTTAGGTGCCGCTTTCGGTTGTGTTTTCTGTTTTCTTATGTTTTTTCGTCTGTTTCTTGTAAACCTCCTTTCTTGCCTCTTTTCAGACTTTTCCCTCCACTCCTTCATACAGTTGCTTTTCACTTCTTACCCTAAACGTGGTCCCACGAGTCCCATCAGCTTTATCAGTCTGACGTCCGCACACCCGACCCGGGCAACTGCAGATCTTAAATGGCTGTAACGCCACCCCCACCCCACAGAGAGGACCCTGTGCTCGTGTGTTTTCGTTCCATTGTTTGTTGTGAACCCCAGAAGACATCTGCCTCATTGCTTTAAGCATTAAATGTGTGTTTCAATTAACTCACATGCATACAATTTTCTGGTTTTAATGTCTTCTTAAATCTCAGAACTTCTACATGTGACAACTTTCTTTCCTCCTGAAATAGATCCTTTAGAAAGGATCTTTTAATAAAGGCCTATAGGCATCAAATTATCTTGGTTTCTCTTTGTATGAAATGTGTATATTTTGCCCATCTTCCTGGAAGATTTATGCTTGAAGTACAGAGTGCTGGGGGATTTCTTTTCTCCCACTATGTGGGAGACCTAGCCATCCTCCTGTTTCCATTGGTGCAGTTAAAGGCCATTTGAGCATGTCTAGACACAGGATAAATTTCTCTTCATTTCACTTGATTGGTATTTATGAGGGTTTCTGAAACAGTAAAATAAAAATGGTGGCTCTACCAACTCTGTAAAACTCTTAGCCATCATCTCTTCAGTTCTTGCCTCTACCTCAGTTGTCTCTCTTCTCCTTCTGGAACACCCATATATTCTGCCTTCTCAATCTCTCTCCATGTCCCTTAGCCTCTCTTTCATTATTTATATTGCTTTGTCTGTCTGTGCTGCATTGTGGATAATTACTATGGATTACAGAAAAAAGCCATAGAAGGATTGTGAATATGGGAAGGAAGTTAAGCGACAAGAAGTGTAGGTAAAAAAGTCTGACATTATATAATTGGGTTTTTGAAGAGGAAAATGTGGTAGAAGTAACACTTGATAAGAAATCACTTGAAATATTAAAAGAAGCTACTCCAGTTGAAGGATTATAATATCAAACGGAAACCTGGATCTATACAAAGAAATGAAGAGTATCATAACAATTAAAGAAATTTAATTCACAGTTTAAAATAGTTAAACAAAGAAAACTTCACACTCACACCTTTAATGGAAAATTTTAATAAACAATTAAGAGAGAGAAAAAGCTGATTCTATACAAACTCCTCCTGAAAATAAAAAAAAAAAGGGGGGGTGGAGACTCTTCCCCACTCATTTCATGAGGTCAAAATTACCTTAACAGCAAAACCACATAAAGCCATTTTCAAGGAAGGAAAACTACAGACCCAAACCCCTTATGAATATACATGCAAAGATCTCTAACAAAATCCCTTTTATATAATACATCATAACTAAGTAGGATTTAACCCAGTAACGTCAGTTCAACATGTGAAAAGCAGCCAATGTAATTTACCATTTTTATAGACTAAAAGTGAAAAACCATTATTTCAGTAGAGGTAGAAAAAGAATTTCACAGGGGATGCCAGGATAGCTCAGCAGGTTGAGTGCTTGCCTTGCAGCGGTGAGATCTGAGGATCGAATCCTGATCCCGGCCTGTGCAGACTCATATGCTGACTTGCAACACAGATGATGGTGAAGGTTCTCGCCTCCCATGCGGGAGGCCCCTGGTTCAGTTCCCACCCCGTGCAGCCCCACATCCACCCAAGTGGAATGAAACCACATCACAACTAATGATGTACAACTATGGAGACTGCTCTGGCCCTCCCCCTTCTCTCTCTCTCTCTCTCTCTCTCTCTCTCTCTCTCTCTCTCTCTCTCTCTCTCTCTCTCTCACTTTCTCTCCAACAATAAAAATAAATGAGTAAATCTCATAATTAAAAAAATGACCTTGACAAATTCAACAACTTCACTGATAAAGAATTAAAACATATTCATACAAAAAACTTATATATGAATATTCATGTAGCCAAAAAGTAGAAATAATTCAAATGCCCATCAGTGGTGACCGGATAAAGAAAACATGGCATGGCTATGTAAGGGGACATTATTTAGCCACAAAAAAGGAATGAAGGACGATAGATGCTATAAAACAGATGCACCTTGAACATGTTATGCTAAGTGAAAGCCAGACACAAGATGAGAATTAGTCTAGGATTCCATTGATAGGAAATGTGCAGAGTAGGTGAATCCAGAGGCAGAAAGCAAGGCTCGTGGTTGCCGAGAGCTGGGCATTGGGAGGAACAGGGGGTGATGGCTAATAGATACAGGTTTCCTTTAAGGGTGATGAAAATGTTCTAGAAACAGACAGTGGTGATGGTTGCACAAGCCAGTGAACATACTGAAAAACACTGAATTTTACACTTTAAAATAGTGACTGTTACGACATGTGAATTTTATATCAATAAAAATAAAATCATAACAAAAGAGATGCCCATTATCCCCCAGTTGATCTATACAGATCCAACACAACTTCAATCAAAATCCCTGCAGTCTCTTTTGTAGACACGGGCAAGCTGCTTCTATCATTCGCATGGAAAAGAAAAGGACTCAGAGTAGAAAATAATTTTGAAAAATAAGACCAGCGTTGGAGGGCTCATCCTAGCTGACTGCAAGGCTGATTCTGAAGCTGCAGTGACCCAATCACTGCGGTTCTGGGGTCAGGACAGGCATGTGAGGCAATTAAACAGAAGAGTCCAGAAACAGACCCACCCATCCACAGGCAACTGATGAAGGAGCAAATATCATCAATGGCGAAGATAATGGTCTTCTAACAAACACTGTTGAAATTACATCCACAAGAGAAAAAAGAAACTTGTTTCATAACTTATACCATATTTGTAAAAATTAGCTTTAAATGGATCACAGAGGAAAAAAAGGATCAGAGACCAAAATTTAAAACCTTAACTACAGAATTTCTAGAGGAAAATGTGGGGAATAAGGTTTGGGACCTCGGGGGAAAGTGTAGAATTCTTGGGTAGGACACAGAGTACAACCCATAAAAGAAAAAAATGGACAAGTTTTTACTTTATCAAGGGCAAACACATAGGCCTTTTTGAAAGACATTGTTAAGAAAATTAACATTTCAGCCACACTCTGGGAAAAATGTTTGAGGCCCGCACCTGGTATCCGACAGGTGTCCCAAGTATATAACAAGCCCTCACACCTCAACATTCAGAGCACAGATAGTGCAAAATTGTGTAAGGGCAAACTATTTGAACAGACACACTTCACCAAAGAAGATACACAGATGGCAAAGAAACAGAAGGAAGTGTTCCGTAGCATCAGTCACCAGGAAATGCAATGGCAACCAGGAGGCACCTCTGCGCAGCCACTGGACACAACACAGTTTTAAAACTGACCTCAAGCGCTAGCCACTCCGAGAGCAATGGGAACCTTCACACACAGCTCACGGGCGTGCAGACAGTGGGCGTGCAAATGGCGCTGTAACTTTGGAAACCAAATTGGTAGTCTCTTACATAATTAAATATGCTTATCAGATGATCTAGAAAAGCCCACTCCTAGGTATTTATCTATGAGAAATGAGGAAAGTTTATAGCAGTTTTATTCATAATCTCTAAACCTGTAAATCTCCAAATGTTCTTCAGTCGGCATATAAATAAGCAAACGGTGGCGCATTCATTAAACACCACTCAACAACAACAAGGATGGGCCTCAAAGCACGACAGGGAGGTGAACCTAGACGTGAGCTTCACACTGAGAGTCCAATTCCGGGACTCTGAGAGCAGAATCCACAGGGGCTCTGAGATGGGAGAAGGGGCACAAGAGAATTCGGGGGTGGGGAGAGGAGGTATTCTCTATCACGGTTTGTTCACAGCTAGTATCTGCATGTGTTTGTCAAAACTCACAATTACGTCCCTAAAAAGAGTGAGTTTTATATTAATATTAATACTACATAAATCATAGCTCAGTGAACAGTGTGAAAAAAAAGAATACAAAGAATTCCAAGCGAGACAAATATAAAGAAATCTACACCTAGATACATGGTGGTGAAACTGTCTACCAGCAGAGACAGAGATCTTAAAAGTAGTGAGAGTTTTCAAAATTCCTTGAAATGAATATCATTTCGACTGAAAAATGGCTTCTCCACAGCAACGGAAGCCCAGGCAGGAGAGGATAATCAGAGATAGTTCCAGAGCTTCTCCTGCCATCTGGAATGTGGTTGCAGGTACTGACTGACTTAGATGCTGATAAATCAAGTGTGTGTGTAAGGTAAACACAAAAACAGGAACCACGTTCATGCAGTGAAGAAGACTGAATGAGAAAAAAAATCATTTGTTAATCAAAAAATGAGAAGAGAAAACAAGAACCTCTAGCTAAACAGAAAGGCCAAGATAAGATTGTAGGAAGTCCAAATCTATATGCGATAAAAGCAACTGGAAGCAAACTAAATGCTCCAGTCTTTAAAAGACAAAGATTGTAAGAGAAGATAAAACAAAATGCCATCAGATACCATTTTTGAAAGATACATGTACAACGCACAAATACAGAGAGACTGAAAGAAAGGGAAAGAAAAATAGATACTGGGCAAGTAACATCAGAAAAATTACTTTCCGGCAAGAAAACATTACCAGAGATAGAACACAACACATAAAGATAAAAGGGTTCAATTTATTAGCAACACAGCAATTTCAGACTCGCCTGCACCCACAAACAAACCCAACATTTTACGTAAAGCAGAAACGAACAGCAAAAACAAGAAAACACACAAATCCACAATCGCATGGGCTGGTTTGAACACAACTGTCAAAGTGACCAATGTGTCAGTTAGAGAAAACTATCTATGGGGTGGAAACGATTTAAACAGGATTACCAGGCTTCTAATGCACACACACTACAGTTTACACTCCAGACCCTCCGAAGTGCAGACCACACATGGTACTGAATTAAAAACGGGACTCCACACAGCCAAATGGATCACACGCAGCTAAATAAACAGACAGGAAGGGAGGGCCCGCTCACAGCCAGAGGCCGAGGGCCAACAGGTGTGCGTGCTGTGTGGGGCCAAACGCGCCCTCCTGCAGCCATCACCGCAGACTGGGCAACACTCCTCCCTGGGTTCCACAGGCAGGAGATGGTCCTGAAGGGCAGGCTTTCTGCATGTTCTTGACACGCCTCCCCAGCATTGCTCCTGCTCAAGGGGAAAGTAGTAAGGGTCTTAGGCCCCTGGGACCACGTACAACAACGCGCAGGTGAACACGAGGCCGCTCCAGCTCTGCTCTGCTACACGCAGTCAGGGGCTGCGTGTGTGTGCATGTGTGTGCACTGAACAGTGTTGTGCAGACGGGCTGGCTCCCGCTTGTCTGAATGTCTCCAGGAGGGGCCTCGCCCCCCCACAGCCACACACCGTCCCTGACCACCACGGAGCAGCGGCACAGTTCTCTGATCCATCACTGGTCCCTGCGTGTGCGGCCACCAGACAGCCTGGCAGCAGCAGGACAGAATGAGTCCCCTCACACCAGGCTGCAGGCCGGGCTGCACCTCCGGGAGCTCAGCACGCACCTACCTACTTCCCCGAGACAGGAAAGAGACAAAGACAAGTGCCCACAACGAACGCTGAAAGCCGCTTGACCCTGAAGAAGGAGAGTGAGAGGAGGAGGGGCAATTGGGTGTCTGGAGCCCTGAGAGGGGGGCCTCCGCCCATGTAAACAGAGCACAGAATGAAGGGTGAGGCTGCGGAACCCCCGGAGGGCCCCAAGGCCATCTGCAGGTCACAGCGCCTTGGAGAGGCCACAGACACTGTCCTCCCTCCTGCAGCCACATCCACGCCTTCACTCTTCTCCCTGGTCCTGGTCCTGGGCCCTAACCCTGACCCCCACCCTGGCCCTAACCGGAACTCTAGCCCTAACCCTACTACTAACCCTGTTCTAATCCAAATAAAACACTGGGAGAGTATTACAATTAAGAGTATTCAGAAGTATCATAAGAACTAAGGGGATGTTTTTCTAAGAATCAACACTTGGAAAGCCACCAGTGGAATTCTCTGTTAGGAGATGAAAGAAGGAAACTATGTGACTATCTTAATAGCAGCAATGAACACATTTAGTAAAATGCAACTTGTGTTTCAATTTTAAAACTGAAACAGCCTAGTAGGCTGGCCCTAGAAGACGGCTGTCACTTGGAATGAGTTTCCCAGACAGCAAAAGCACACTTTGTGGTGAAAGCACGCGGTCAGGTCAGGGATGAGTCAAGACCCAGCTGAGAAACCTACTGCGACTGGAAGCATCGTCCAAAGGCATAAAATCACAGCTCTCCTACACACACTGTTAGACACCCGAGAAAGTCCCGATTACAATAACCACATAACACAAACAGCTGCAAATGAGCTCAAAAGAGAAAAAGTGCCTATAGCAAACAAGCTATAAAATATAACTGAAGGCTAGAAACATAATAAATGGAGACACAGAATATTTCCTATACTAAAAACCCATTGTTAAAATTTGAGCTGTTTATAATTTAAATTATATGTTTGATCCATCTGAGATGAGATGTCAATCTGAGTAACCTTTTTAACTTGAAAGTCATTCTAAATTTCACTTAGAAAATGAGTAGCCAAGAATAGCCAAAATAGTCTTTAAATAATTAAAATAGTACCAACACCATAAGACACAGGTCAGTTTAGAAACACACTAATATATGCAAGGTTTTCACATAAGATGCACATATAGGACAAAAGTACAGTGGTACCTCGGTTCATGAACTTACCGTAATTCGTGAACTGACTCTGGTCACGAACCGAATTGGTCGTGAACCGAGGCGCAGTTTCCCATAGGGTTCAACGTAAATCCGGTTAATCCATTCTGACCTTTTTTTTCGGTTTTTGAAGCACAAGAAATATGAAACAAATTACAATACACATTAGTACAGTATAGTAATGTAGAAAGAGCACAACAAAAATCAAAAAAAGTCACCGAAAGTACTCACAGTGTACTTTTTTCTGTGTCTCTTTCTCCCCACGATCTTCCTACAGGAAGTCACAGCCATGTGACAGCCAGGAAATAGCATTAAAGTGGCCGCGGCTCCTGTTCGTGAACGGAAGCATATTTTGATGAACTTTTCTGTTCGTGAACCAAGTTGTTCGTGAACAGAAGCGTTCGTGAACCGAGGTACCACTGTAGCAGCACAAATCATTGAGAAAATAAAGTATTTCTCAATATTAACGTGTTTTTAATAATTAGAAGGAAAAAATAACATATCTTCACCTAACAACATGTATCAAACTAAATCCCAAGCAGATTACACAGGTCAGTGCAAAAAGTAAGAGCAGAAAGGAAGGTGTGACTCCCGCATTTCCGGAGGGGGCAGCTTTCTGAATGTAAACACACAGAAGAGGATAGCACACAGGAAAACTCTGACGCAAGTGCCCAAGACGCCAACGCCCGATCAAAAGGTAAACGAGTCGCCTGGAGAAACTACCTGCTCCCAGGGTACAAGCATAAAGCGGGAACGTTTTGCCCGTAAGGAGAACTGTGGTGCTTCATGCTCTCAGGGCTGCAGAATGCACGCCGTGTTCCGGTCTCATCTGGCCATCTGGAGGTCACTGTGGCAGTTGCACATTGTGCCTCCTGTAAAATACCCACACCCTCTGTCACAGGAAGTCTGCGTGGATGAATGCTGCACACACACACGAGGGGAGGATGATTGTGCACAAGGGTGCTCACCTCTCTACCCGAACCAGCCAGATTTGTGGAAAGGCCACATTAAAGAAAAAGGGAACGACTTAATAAATCCCACATCCGTAGAGTGGAAACCATGCAACCTTTAAAAAATGGTGTTTTCAGCACGGGCAACGTGGAGTATTTTGCAGTAGACCAGGGGTGTCAAACTGGCGGCCCGCAGGGGCCGCAATTTTTTGTGGCCCACAATGCTCTGAAATGAAATTAAAATAGAAAAAATTGTTATGAAGAAAATAGCGCTTAGGGGAGATCGAGGCAATACCATACTATACAATTCCCTCGTTAACCCTTTAACTACAGAAGATGAGTATACACGTGGCCCAGTGGCTTTCCTGGGCGCCTGTGGGTGTATAAACGCGCTGACTCAGTTCCCGCGACGTGTGTACATGGGATGTGGCCCGCGTGACTCTTGCCTGTTGCACCAAATGGCCTGTGTTTTAATTGAGTTTGACACCCCTGCCATAAGGGGATCTTGGTCCACAAAAGAAATTAAAAGCACTGGAAATAGAAAACTCAGAAATAGAAATGCTCTTTTTCTTAATTTGTAAGAGGTAATAGACTATTTAACCCAGTTTCCATTTAGAAAAACAAAGTGCCGCTTGCTGGCACATTCATTCCATTTCACATAAATCCACTGAAGCGAATCTGACTGGCTATCAATGTGAAAATAAAATATAAAAACTGTCCTTGGAGTTATTTCTAAACAGAACTTGTCTCTAATCCTAATGTAACAGAAATGTATATGATGATCAGTGCTTAATAATTTCTTCACATGTAGAAATGCTACGTTTTCTAGGATTTGATATTTTCAGAGATAATTACTACATTTTATAAATGGAAATACCACTACTAAAAACAGAATGCTATAAATAGAATGATGTGGTTTGTTTCCAAAGACTATTAATATACTAGAGCAATGGGAAAATAATAAAAGTGAGATATTTCATGGAAAATTTTGTGGGTAGGTTGAGACTATGATCTGCAAGTTATCTCGGGGTAAACGCTACAGCCTCAAGCGCCACCTGCACGTATTTTCGGGGGAAAGGGGATGGGTTAAACCAAAAATAGTAACAACGAAATGTGAGGTTTGTAACAACATAGCAGTAAAATGTCATGACCAACAATGACATAAACACCGGGAGAAGCCAGGCAGAAGTTACTATTGTTAGGTTTTATACTATAAGTGAATCAGTATAATACTTGAAGGCAGACAGTGATAAGTTAAGGATACATACAATGAATCCCAAAGCAACCTCTAAAACCAAAGAGATAAAACTGATCATAAAAAGTACTCAAAAGAGGATTGAATAAAAAATGGAATAGGGGAAGCCGGGATGGCTCAGTGGGTTACGTGCTCACTTTGCAGCCCTGGGGACCGAGGATCGAACCCCGGCCCCGGCCCATGCGGACCCATATGCTGAGCTGGGGAGTGCCCCCAGTTCAGTTCTCACCGGGGTGAGACCCCGGCCCAGTTCCTGCCCTGTGCAGCCCCGCACCCACCTGTGGAATGAAATTAGGTGAAAAAAACCAATGATGTGCAACTATGGAGACTGTTCTGGGCCCTCCCACTTCTCTCTGTCTCTGACTCTGTATCTCTCTCTCTCTCTCTGTCAAAAACAATAAATAAATATTTTTTTTTAAAATGGAACAAATAGAAAACCAACCGCGTATCATACCAATAATCACATTAAATATAAATGGTATAAACATCCTAATTTGAAATAAAGGGATTTTAAGATTGGATAAAAATAAACAGGACGCCACTATATGCTACTTATAAGAAACCCACTTGAAATATAAACATACAAATAGGTTAAAAGAAAAAGAATGAAATAATATGCACAAGGCTAATCCTAATCAAAAGAAAGTCGGAATGGCTATAGTAGCACCAGAAAACATAGGTTCTAGAGCAAAGAATATTTTCATAAGTTTTGAAAAAGCATTACATAATAACAAAGGGGTCAAAATAACTAGACAGAAGATCAATAAAAGATACAGGAGACCCAAACAACACTCACTCACATCACTTAACTGACATTTATAGAGCACTCTACACAATACACATTCTTTTCAAGTGATTGTGGAGTATTTTCAAAGA
Source organism: Craseonycteris thonglongyai (assembly GCA_004027555.1). Taxonomy (NCBI): domain Eukaryota; kingdom Metazoa; phylum Chordata; class Mammalia; order Chiroptera; family Craseonycteridae; genus Craseonycteris; species Craseonycteris thonglongyai. The sequence continues at coordinate 4,176 of PVKE010007205.1, read as the reverse complement.
CCATATTATAAGCCATTAAAAAAGTTTCAATAAAACTTAAAAGGCTGAGGAAAAGCCAGGATGGCTTAGCAGGTTAAGCGCTCACTTTGCAGCCCTGGGGTTCAAATTCTGGCCCTGGCCTGTGTGGACCCATATGCTGAACTGGGTGTGGTCCCCAGTTCAGTTCGACAGGGTGAGCTTCCCATGTGGGAGGCCCCCGGTTCAGCCCCCAGCTCGTGGGGGCGTGCCTCCCATGAGGGAGGCTCCCACTCGGTTCCTGCCCTGCAAAGACCCCACCCACCTGTGTGGAATGAAACTATGTAGAAAAAACTGATGATGGAGACTGCTCTGGGCCCTTCCTCCCCCTTCTCTCTGTCTCTCTGTCAAAAAAAAAAAATCTTAAAAAAATAAATAAAATAAAGTCAAACTAAAAAAAACCCCAAAACTTAAAAGGTTGAAACCAGAAAAAGTATGCTCCCTGACCGCAATGGAATACAAGTGGAAATCAGTAACAGAAAAGTATCTTGAAAATCCTCCAAATATTTGGAAATAAATAGCACACTTCTAAATAATACATGAATCAGAGAAGAAATCACAATACAAATTAGAAAGTATTTGACCTGAGTAAAAATGAAAACATAAGATGTCAAAGTGTGCGAGGTGCAGCAACAGCAGTACCATGAGGGAACTTCATAGCACTAAATACCTAGATTAGGAGAGGGAAAGTTCTCAGATCAGTAACCTGAGCTTCTAGTCTACAAAATTAGAAAGAAAAAGAAAGAGAAATTAAGCTCAAAGACAGGAGAAAAAAAAAAAAGATAAGAGTAGTAACTTATGAGCTAGAAAGCAATTTAAAAAACGCAAAAAAGAAATGAAACCAAAAGTTGGTTCTTTGACAAGATCAATAATATTGATAAACACCTAGCCACATTGATTAGAATAGGGAGACAACATAAATTACCAATATCATTCATGATAAACAGTATATTACTACGAATACAAAGGACACTAAAAAGATAAGTCAAACCACAATGCAATACCACTTTACACCTATGAAAGTGACTATAAACAAAAGAGCACAAAATAACAAAAGAGAACAAATAGTATCAGGATGTGGAGAAGCAGGTACCTCAGACATTACTGGTGTAAACAAAAAATTGTGCAGTCTCTATGGAGAAGTTAACAGTACCTCAGAAAGTTAGACATAGAATTACTGTGGCTCAGGAATTCCACTCCTAGGTATAGACCCAAAATAAATGGCAACAAGGAATCAAACAGATGCTTGTCCACAACAGCACTGTTCACAACAGCCAAAATGTGGAAACAACGCAAAGGCCCATCCACAGATGACTAGAAAAACAAGCTGTAGTACAGCCAGCCGTACAATGGACTGTTCTCCAGCCATAAAAAGGAAGGAGACCCTGACACACGCTACACCTCAGATAAGCCCTGAGAACACTGTGCTAAGTGAAAGGGGTCAGACACAAAAGGTCACCTTACGGTATGATTCCATTTATAAAATGTCCAGAACAGGTAAATCCACAGAGTCAGAAAGCAGGTTAGTGGTGTGTAGGTGATGGGGAGAGAAATGGGGAGTGATAACTTAATGGGTGTGGAGTGTTCTTCTGGGGCCCAGGGACAGAAAATACATCAGTGCAATGGAGTTAGGAAATATACTCACACCCACACGCACACACACCCATCCAACTATACACACACACTCACACACCCCCAGCATAGGACCCACATTTAGGTGTTTACATCATTACTGGCTATGTAATATCCAACACCACCACCATATACTGTAACCAAGCCTTCACAACTTGGTTTTTTACAGTCAACACTGTTCATTAGGTCTAATTTATTCATTCTAGTGCTGAATAATTTTTGACTAGATGAATAAAACAAATCTCTGGGACCCCTTGCTGAGGTCAATTAGGTGGTTTCCACAGTTCTGCTATTACAAACACTGTAGGACCATATCCCTCAGGCACTGTGAGTTCTTCTAGAGCAAATGCTTGATAACAGCATTGGTGGGTCATATGATGTGCACATTATCAACTTCACTTATGTAACCAATGTCACCTCCAAAGCGGTTAGGCCAATCAGAACTCCAAGCGAGGAGTAAGGGTTCCCATGTTTCCACACCTCATCGGTAGTTACTGACGCCAGGCCTGCCCATCTGAGACGCATGAAACAGTCTCTCGTGGCTTTATTTCACATTTCATGAATTAACAGAAAAAAATAGAAGTGTTTCCATACATTTCAGACCTTTCCCGTTTCCTCATTTCGAAATGTCTTTATGGCCTTTATCCACTGCTTACTCTCTCTGGATCTTTGATACTAATGCGCTTCCGGAGCTGCACACAACAGGGAGCCGTGGGGTGGGGCACAGCCTCAAGGAGCCCACACCCCCTAGAGCTGTGCACCCACAGCCATGAGACCAGGCAGGGCAGAGGGGCCCGAAACTGGATGCGGTTCACAAGGACCGCCACCTTCTGGGTGGCACGTGTGTGCCAGGCCCCATGGGAGGACAGGATCCAGAGTCCCAAGGCTGGAAAGGGAGAACCAGGTCAGGGCTGGGCCCCGTCTGGCGGGAACACAGAGTACAGAGTGGGAGAGGCTGCAGCTTGAGCTGCAGGCCGCGGCCAGAGACGGGAGTGCGTGGCGGAGGAACTGGCTCGCTCGGGCTGTGTCTGAAAGATAAGAGGTGGCCAAGGACAGCTTCAGAGCAGTGGGGACCTGCTGAAATCTGGAATTCTATTATATGGAGTAACTTCCCAAAGTCTAGACGATTCATTTACCCCCAAACACCCAGGGGGCTGCTGGGAGATGACCCCTCACTGAGAAGGCAGAGGACAGTTTCAGGGGAGAGCCATGTGGCCTGACAGACGCACCTTCACCAGGGGGCCACAGTCAACACCAACAGGGGGGCAGGTCATGCTGATCGCGTGTCCTCGTGGTGTGTGATGAAAACGGCACTTTACCTCTGTGGCCTCCCTCCCAACAATCCACGCCCCCAGCCTAATCATGAGAAAAACATCATAGACACTTCAAAAGATGGACGTTCTACAAAATACCTGACCAGCAGTCCTCAGAATGGTCAAGGTCATCAAAAACAAAGTCTCACAACCCATCACAGTCAAAAGAGCCTAAAAAGACATGACGGTTAAATGTCCTGTGGAGTCCTGGATGGGGTCCTGGGACAGCAAAAGGACATTAGGAAAACACCAAGGAAATCTAAACGATGAACTTCAGTTAGTAATAATGTATCTACCAACTTCAATTCATCAGTTATGACAAATGTTAAACTGGGTGTGGGACATACACGGATTCTCTGTACTATCTTTATAATAATTCTGTAAATCCAACATGGTTCAAAAATAAAAAGACCAGCAATTAAAGAAAAGACCAAAGTCACCAAGTTCTCAGAAGTCATTCAAGGTGGAAAAGCAGAAACTTTCTCACCCTACTGTCAAATTCAGGAAGACTGCTGTGTACCTGCAGGTATGGATAGTGCCCACATCTGAGTAAAGGTGTTTTTGCTGGAGGGTGCAAGTTCACAGGAAATGCTCAAGGGTTTCTGGTTCGGGTGCCATGAAACTTGTAGTTAAGCTGCAGTGTCTTCCCACCAACTGAAGGTATGTCATCTGCTTAGTCATAACGGGAGCAGAACAAAGTGTCAGGTTTGCCTCAATAGTGTTTCTAATTCTTATACTGAATTTTAGCATGGGACACTGAGTATTCTAGAAGACTGGCTATCTATTCTGGACATCATGTCTTCACAGTTGCTGGTCACTCCTCAACACAGACCCCTTAGCTGAGCACTTCTGACACACCGGATGCTTCATCTGCGTGGCCACTCTCCTCACACCAACTCGGCAAGACAGGGACTGGTGGTTCCATTTTGCAGATGTGGAAACTGAGGCCAAGAAAGACTAAACGTTTTGCCCAACAGCTTCACAGAGAGCAAGCAAAGGGCCAGTCTCTGCGCTCCAGCCTGCCCGAGGCCTCTGCACACGGCCAGCACACAGCAGACGGCCTGCCCGCCAGCCGGGGCCTGCCCGAGGCCTCTGCACACGGCCAGCACACAGCAGACGGCCTGCAGCCTGGCCGGGGCCTGCCCGAGGCCTCTGCACACGGCCAGCACACAGCAGACGGCCTGCCCGCCAGCCGGGGCCTGCCCGAGGCCTCTGC
>PVKE010007204.1:0-51513 GCA_004027555.1 Craseonycteris thonglongyai | reverse complement strand
GAAATATATAGAATGAACAGCACCTGTGCAATCCAAAGAAGTAAAATTGCCTCTATCCTGAAGGGCACTAAAATCTTTATGAAAATAATGAATCAATGTGAATCAATCAGAAACTTCAAAATAATGATGAGTATGTGGTACAAACTAGCAGTGAATCAGGATATCAGAAAAGTTGAATGATGGGTGGTGTGTACCTGGGATGCAGATGTGGAGGTCAAAATGGGATTACCATAGGGGAGAAGATACTCCGGTCTCTCTCCCCAAAGCAAAGAGGAGGTACCAATCTGTTAGGTCAGAATTAAGCTCAACTGTATGGGCCATTTGGACTTGTGGTTATTGTGTGACAATAAAGTCAATGCCCACATGCATCTTACTCTCTCTTAGTCTATGTACTTGTGTGGGTACGTGACCGTGGGGGTGTGGTGTGGTGGGGTCATCTCTTATCACACATTGTCCTGTGTGCCCAGGAATAATTGAGCATTCCTGGATTTGGATTTGGGGAGCTGATGTGGCAGAATGTGCTCTTTTTGTCACCACTAAGCTGATTTCTCCAGGCTGCTCTTGATTCGTGGTAAGATAGATGATGATTTAGGTAATAACTGGTAGGGGTTACTGATTTGCTACCTCTTTTGTTTTTGTCTACTTCTGGCTTCTTATTTGAGGAAAAGTGTTTGCAGGATAGCATTCATGTCCTTTGCCAAAATGCCATTAACTACTTTAGTCCTGAAATTAGCTAAGATATTTTACATGAGAAGCAAAAATAAGTTATAGATCTTTCGAAGTGTGGAAGGTTTAGTTCCACATTTACCACTACTATTTGAGACAGAGTTATAAAAATAATAAATAAGGGAAAATAAGCAAAACTTAAAGAATCTTATGGAGTGTCTTTAGTCCTAGACATTGGTAGCAAATTTCAGACTCCCTGCCTTGAATTTCTACAGTTGCTTTTATTATTTCCTAAAGAGAAAATGAGGGGCAGGTAGGAGCATGAGGAGAGGTTTTAAAAATTCCATCAAACATTATTTTCCCCGTTTTGATTTATTCTAATTGTGAAAGTCATGTTGTACTTTTCCAAATGAAGAAGTGGTTTAAATAGAACAGCAGGGTTATCATTGTCTGTAGTTAGCAATTTCAACCTGAGAGAAAATGTGGCAACTATCTTTCACTTTTTATTTCAATTCACTGTTAAGGGCTGTCCAGAGTCCTAAGGTGATGAGGTTAAATGTGAGTTCGTGTGAAAAAGCTCTGCAATTGATTAGTGATGTCTGCCACTGGTGAAAGAGTAGTAAATAGAGACTGGTTTTGACACCCTGATCTGAGCCCTTTAACCTGGATGACAGCTCTTCTCTGGAGTCTCGCAGATCATTTCCCTTTGAAGAACTTCTTTTTAAGAAGTATTAAAAGGGTAGTGACCATTGATTTTCGGAGAATGCCAGAAGGTTTAAAGGCTGATGGAATTTAGAGGATTTTGAGAGGAAAGCACTTCATAATGCTTGGCAGCAGGGACATTAGTTCCATATCTTGTACTCTCTTGCACCGCTGAATATATTTTTATTTCTCTCTCATGGACCACAAGAGCAACAACAATATCTGGTTCAAACAGAACCTTTTTATTCAAAGGCCTCACAGTATAATGGGTAAAACCTTAGAAAATGCCTGTGGGAAATTAGCAGTACAAGTTGCTTACTCATTTTCAGCCCATTAATATCATCCTGTACCTTAATATAAACTAAAGGACATTTTTCTCCCAAGGGTCTGCTTCTGGGTTGCTTCAGCTTTTAGAAATAACCCACAAAAAATAAACACAGAGCCTAGAAAGTCTCCACAAAGGTTTTGACTAAGATGCAAACTTCAGTTACCTTTTATTATCTTTGTTTTTGTACAAAGCCCATGGATCACACTGTTCTTTTTGCAAAACAGTTGAGAATTACAAATAATTGGAACTATTTACATTTAATGCCATCATGACAGAAGCACCTTTATTATATTACAGGGAGATGATTAATAAATGACAGATATTAAAAATTGCATCACAGCAGGTAGGCCTCTTATCTGATCTGTCATTTTGCTGATTACAAAGGCATGTAAATTATATAAACAGAAAAGTGATTTTCTTTTATGCTAATTTTAACTCAGCCAACCTGTGCATTAACTCATTTTCAATTAACTGGTAAAAGGTGGATTATAATAAGCTTGCAACGGTAACTTCCTGCATTTTTAGCTCACCCTTTCAAATTCAATAGCATTATATTCTTTTTCCAATCTTTATTTTGGTCCCATTAAAAAATGTTCTTTTTAATTCCTGAAAAGATAATATTTAAACAAATAACTTACATGAACTGTAGAGGCTTACGGGATGATGTGCCATGATTTGGGTAAGATAGAGGCTGTCTTCTCTTGTAAACTGAATAAATGAAGGCAATATTTAGGAATACTTGATTATTATAATGATTTTCTTTCCTAGGATTGTGCGGGTCTGCAAAGAGTCTTTACTACCTAATATTGTTCGTTGCACATACCCTGACACCCAGCATCTGATCAGAGCTCTTGGGTAGTCATTATGGGTCCCAGAGCAGGTCTCAGTCACCTGGCCGTGTTGGCCTCCGTGTCAAAGGCATACCACTCCTGTCCTGTTAAAGTTTCCTGTGCATTAATGTTTTTCATCTGAAATAGGGAGGAAATGGGTCAGGTCACGTTTTAAATCAAGCTGTGAACATTTGCATACAGAACAGTTTCTAGAAGCTGGGTTCTGTGGGTCAGTGTTGGGCAGAAAGTCAAAGCTTCTCAAACTGCAGTGTGCATAAGAATCACCTGAAGATTTTACTAAAAGCACATCAGTTCCAAGGAGGTGGGGCCTAGAAGGTTCTGCACTTCTAAAAAGCATCCAGGTGCGCTCTTGGTGAACAAGGACCATGTGCCAAGGCTGCAAGTGAGGCTTCCTCAGTGTGCTTTCTGCAGGTGACTTGTATCAGAACACGTGGCCTGGAAGAGTCTGGGTCAGCACTGAAGAGGCCAGGGAGCTCTGCCTACCTAACAAGCACCCAGGTGATTCGCTACCTATTAACATCCACAGAGCAGGGTTTTGCAAACTTGCTCCCTCATTAGAATCACCGGTTGGTTACTCACAGCCTCCCAGGCTCCTCCTCCTAGAGATTCAGAGTGTAGAGACCTGTTCTCATCTTGACCCTCACAGCATCCCTATCTGTGGCTCAGTGGGATTAGGCACTTTGTCCAGAATCACAGCAGTAGAGAACATAGGTGCAGACGCACAGAGCAGAGACAGACGAGAAGAAATGGAGGGTGAGCGCATGGAAAGGAATCGGAGGGGCCCCTCAGGAGGCACCTGTGCTTCTGTGGTGACCACGTCCCCTGGGCCTGCTTCGGAACATGCTTGGGCTTCAGGATGACAAGAGGCAGCCGACGTTCTCAGACAGGTGAGGGGTGGTGTGAGCTTCAGAAGGGACAGCCATGCAGATTCATAACTGGCTGGAGAGGCTTACAAATTTCTAGAGTTTCTAGCGATTGTCATACTGGTGACCCCAGTTTTAGGTCATTATTGACCAAAAACAAAATGCAAAATCTACTGGAAGTAAAGTACTGAATGGGTAACTTTTTAGTTACTTACAGTCCTTTTTTTTTTTTTTTATCAGTTTTTGCACAAACACACATACATACAAACATTTTTCTGATGTTGGTAAGATTACTTCAGAGAAGAGTTGAAGGTTCAGATGAGCCTCAGTAGATAGAAGCTAGTGGAAGACAGATTTTTGTCAACAGTTTGAGAGAGAAGGATTTAGAAAACTAACGTGATATTAATTAGACCAGAGAGCAAAAAAACTTCGTGTTTTATGCTAATTCCAGTCACTTACTGGCTTCCTAGAGAACCGTGTGGAAAGGATTCTTAGCTGACAACTGGACCTACAGAAAAGAGTGCTGTGGTCGTAGGATGACGTCTGTCCTGAGCTTCTGAAAAATGATCTGTGACACATTTGCAGGTTAGACTCTAACTCCTTCCACATAGCGTCCATCCAGTGTTGCATTAACAAAACACATGTGTGTACTGCCTTTTTTTTTTTTTTCTTTTCACTGTGAGACTGGCTAGGAGAATGAAAGGCAAAACTTTGCTGTGGGCTGTTTAGTCCTTTGCTGCTAAGTTCTCTCTTACATCATTTTCGTAGCCTAATAGTGTAAGACAGGAATGAGAAAGCTTATTTCCGTAGACATCCAGATAGCAAATAGCTTAGGTGTTTGGGGCCATTTGGGTCTCTGTTGCAACTGCTTAGCTCGCTTTGTAGAGAGAAAGCAGCTGTCCACAGCTCGATGTAGATGAGTAACGGGCATGACTGTGCTCCTATGAAACCTGAGGTACAGAAACTAGTGGTGCATGGGGCCCCACCGTCAGCTGACCCTGGTGTATGGGATTCTTAGGAGGTTGCTGTTACTCAATGGACAGCTTAGACTCTGCAGTTATGGAAATTAGGGAGCTGATGCTGTGGAGAGTTCTGCAGTTTCCCCAGGCTCTGACATCTTGCCTACAGTACATAGATGTATGGACCCACAGACTTATAGTGCATTAAGAGAATTGCCACGTGGTTTTCTAGATCAGGCATATATTATAAAAAGGCAGTAGTAGTCAAGAGTGTTCTGGACTTTGGCTCTGCTGATGGAGTTTATGTAGCAAACATCAGTGGTTATCTGGTGGGCATGGAGTGAAAATAGCAAATGTTTAACAGACTAATATCTCATTCACTATTAAAATACTCAGCTTGTCAGTCAACATAGTTTTTCTGAGCGCTTTATGGATTTTTCTCTAGATAGTATTCTTTGAGTTTGATTATTTGCAAATTTTTCAAAACAGAATAAATTTTCTATTTATTTTTTTCTGCGGGGGTGGGGGAGGTGTTATTGGTGGCATTATTTCTAAAGGCACTTTAGAACTATCGTGCTTTAAAATGTTTTTTAGGGGGTTGAAGGGAGAAAGTTTGATGACTTTGTTGGCTATTTTTATTGCTTATAAGTTTTTAAAATGGACTTAAAATGAATAATTTTTAATGGGCTTTTAAAAAAGACCTTGGTGGCTGAGCCTGTGTATAGTGTTCAAGGAGAATTGTTTCTGAGTTGTTTTATAATTGTTCTCTGGGTGGCTATGCACAAGATTCTGGATGGATGTGCACTGATATACCCGGGGATTTGGTGAGAGGGGGTGAGCCATCCCTGCTCTCTTATTAATACTCTAAATAAACCTTGGTTTGTCATGCCTAGGGCCTGGCTCTAGTGAGATGATGCTTCTAGAATTTCAGAATTATAGTAGAACAAACACAGAGAAGATTTGACCACAGACACACCTTTCCAGAGGGAGAAGGGATGAATGAGGTCATTCTTCTTGGCTGGTCTTATTCCCTATTCTCTGTAGAACCCAAGCTTCCCTCCACACTCCCCAAATGAAGTCTCCATCTGCCACCTTGAGTTCACAGCACCACAGCGCTCAAAGAAGGCCCAGCTTCTCAGTTAATATCCATGCCCTTCACTCTGCTTGTCCTGACTCTTCCAGCCTTGTCGCTTCCAGCCCTCCCAAGCCCCGCCTTCTGTGGTCACCCTACTACATTTGTCTAGTCAACCTGCTCACCCCAAAGGGTCTTCACACAAATCGACCCCCTTAACTTCCATTTTCTCTGTTCTCTTCCACCTTCAGTGCCACCCATGAGATTCTGGAACTCGATTATATTTCCAAATTTTAGGTTTTCTTTCCTACTGACCTACACAAAATTCAGCAGAAGCATTCATTCAACATTAATTTTAGAGCTACAGAGAAAATTATTTGTATTCTTAAACTTGACATTTTCCAATGTATTCTTAATTTTTTTTTTCTTATATATATTTTATTGTTAAATTTAATGGGGTGACATTGGTTGGTAACAATCAGACAGTTTCCCAATGGACAACTCCACATCACACCACCCATGCATCGCACCATGTGCCCAGCTCCCAGAATCAGGTCCCCCTCTAACCCGATATATCTGATGCCCACTCCCCACTCCACACACAACTCTCCCTCCCCCCTCCCCCCTACTCCCTCCTCTCCATTCTTAATTTTCTGAAGTCTAATCAAACTCTTTTCTCTTGGACAATACAGAGACCTGAAGATGTTTAAATTATAATCACCTGTGCATGGTTTAATACTATTGTTGTTCAGCATTGAAATTTTACCTTCTCTGTTTAAGTCCAAATCACTATTATTAATTTATATAGACAGTGCTTGTTTAGATTAACCCACATATTTATAGGTTTACCTTGCTCTTCCACTATTTGTACCTCAGACTTTGCCTATATAGTTTCTTCTTCTAAAAGTATGTATTTTAGAGATTCTTCTAAAAAAGATTTACTTTGGCGAATTCTGTTTTGTTTATCTAAAAAAAAAGCATTGTATCTTTTTCTTGAGAGATATTTTTGCTGGAGACGTAATTTTAATTGAGAGTTCCTTTCTCTCAGACCTTTGAACATATTCTATTATATTCTGGCTTCCATTCTAGCTGTAAAGTCTTCTGTTAGTCTAATTATTACTCTTTTTAGGTGATTTTTTCCTCTATCCAGCCGTTTCCTTTTTTCTTTGGTGTTTTCCAGTTTCAATACAAAATGTCTAGCTGTGGATTTGTCATTGATTTCAGAATTCCTTGTCCTTCCTGAATCTTCAAATTCACATTTTTTCTTAATTGTGAAAAATTCTCAACCATTGTCTCTCTTGGTGAATGGCCCATTTGCAGCTAGGAAGAAAACAAACAAACAAACAAACAAATGTGTAATTTGCCAAGTGTGTAATGTCTAATAGTGCCAATTAGATCAAGTTGGTTGTTAGTATTCTTCACTACTGATTGTTCTGTCTACTTTGTCTATCAATCATTGAGAGAGAAGTGTGAATCTCCAAGTGTATTTGTAGATGTATCTATTTCTCATTTTAGTTCTGTCAGTTTTTAATATATTTTGAAATTGTTATTAGATATATACACATTTTTATGTTTTGTTTTTGGTTTTTTTAATAAATCATCCCCTTTGATCATTTCTAAATCATCCCTTTTTATCTGGAAATATACCTCTATTCAAAGTCTACTATGTTGATCTCTTATATAAATAATCCAACTTTCTCACCATTAGTGTTTGCATTCTGTATCTTTTTTCTTCCATTTACTTTTAACCTATTTGTGACTTTTTATTTAAAATGTATTTCTGGTAGACAGCATGTAGTTGGGACTTGATACTGATTGTAGCAACATATCCACCATGTAGAGTTGGCCCAAAAGGTGTAACCAGTTTACCAGTCTCGTACAATCTTCATATTTTGGTGACTAAGAACTTGAGACTTTGAGAGGAAAGATGACTTTTTAAATAGATGTGATGAGGAATGGGGATGACTTTGGTGGCTATTTTTATTGCTTATAAGTTTTTAAAATGGACTTAAAATGAATAATTTTTAATGGGCTTTTAAAAAAGACCTTGGTGGCTGAGCCTGTGTATAGTGTTCAAGGAGAACACTATCTAGTTGTTGTGGATGTGAGCATAGAATTTAGGTACCTCATACTCAATTTTCTCATGGCTCCATCGACTTATTCTTATTTGCACTGAAATTGAGGAGTTCTCAGATATTATGCTTTAGGTTTGATTTCCAAAGAAGTGTTTCAATTAATCTGGTAGGATGAAGCTATTGTTCTGGATTAATTGAAAACCTTATGCATTGTCTGCTTTAGTGACTTGCATGAAACATCCAGTCGTTAGTGCCAAGCAACTCCTCTTATAGCTTCAGAGATTTTAGAGAGCTCCAAAACTTTTGTAGTGTAAAACAGGGTGGTTCAAAAGCCACGTGTTCTTTAAAAGGAAGGCAAAAAGCCCACACCGTGCACACTTGGCCTTTGACTTCTTTTGATGTGTCCACTTTGAGATCGTAGATCCTTTTGATTTCGGCCTCTCCATATTGAGAAGGCTGTGGTAATTACCCTTGCAGCCTTCAAGCCTCATCACATCCATTTAAAGTGATAAGTATTGTAAAAATTCTCCCTGAACATGAAGGAATCTGCTATTTGTTTTCATTAGGGAAAAAAATGGTGATGGTGATGAAAATATAAAGATTATTTTTCTATTTTTTTTTAACTTTTTTTTTTTTTAAGATTTATTTTTATTGTTTTTGACAGAGAGAGAGAGAGATACAGAGACAGAGACAGAGAGAAGGGGGAGGGCCTTGAACAGTCCCCATGGTTGCACATCATTGGTTTTTCCATATAGTTTTCCTTCCACAGGTGGGCGCGGGGCTGCACAGGGCAGGAACTGGGCCAGGGTCTCACCCTGGCAAGAACTGAACTGGGGGCACTCCCCAGTTCAGCATATGGGTCCACACAGGCTGGGGCCCGGATTCAATCCCTGGTCCCTGGGGCTGCAAAGTGAGCGCTCAACCCACTGAGCCATCCTGGCTTTTCTTTTTTTCTATTTTTGAAGTTGGTATTATAGAACTATTCAGAATCCAAAACAGCTCATTTTTATATTTTACTTTAATATGTATTACTATTACTGAGCTACAAATGAATGTCATCAGTTATGTATAAGGGCTGTCCAGAAGGTATCCAGCCATGTACCTGTTCTCCTTATGTTGACAATGGCTGGATTTTTGTTTTCTTTTCCAGACAGCCCTTGTATATACTTGGGTTACAAATGACATTGAAAAGAGCTCATTCCTAGTATGAGAGACACCTGATTTCTCTCTTTGTCTTTGGCTACTAACTAGTCATTGACCTTGGACAAGTAACTTCTCTGAGTCTCAGTGTACACAGCTGCTAAATAAAATGTTGAGGATTTCTGATCTGTGAGCTTTACTTCTTCAGCTCTATTTCTATGTTATTTAAATACAGAACCGTATTTTTTTCTTTGGCATAGTAATTTCTGTGCAATATATATAAATAACTAGTAAATTTTGCCCCAAGCTGAAATGATGAAGTTTCCAGAATCTCCTCTGATTTTTTTTCTCTTTCTGTGTAGCAAGCTTTCTCCCCTAATTTCAATGCATTGCTTTCATGACGTTATGCCATTGCTTACCTACCTTTACTTTGTGTGTGTGTGTGTGTGGGGGGGGGTTACATACAAATTAGTCTGTGTGATTATGAGAAAACATGCTCTCTGCCAGTTTTCTTTGTTGTGTCATGAATCTTTCTTACTCAAGTTGATGGTGTTACCCCATTGTCTATGCACTGTGTCAGGGGTCAGTGCCATAGATGAAGTCTGATGGGAACATTGCCCACATGGAATGGAATCTGCTAAGGCAAAAAATGTTTTATATACTTTGAAACAATGCCTTTACTTATTATTTTGAAGGACAGTCATGGTAAGTGTGGACTTTGAAGTAAACTTTCATTTGAAACCTACTCTGCCATGAATTTGTTTTATCTTTTCCTTTTTTGTTTATTTTTATTTATAAATTTATCGGGATGACATTGCTTAATAAAATTATGTAAGTTTCAAGTGGACAGTTCTTGTAATACATCATCTGTATATTACATTGTGAATTGACCACCCAAAGTTAGATAGCCCCCCATCACCAATATTTGAGCCCCTTTATTCTACCTACCCCGCTTGGGGAATACAGACATTGTAATCATGCTGAGCCATAGCTTCTTTATACGCAAATGCAGTAACAAAGTCTAGTTGCATGATTGCTGTGAGTTAAGTAACTTAATGTAAGGTAAAGCATATCCCATGTCTGATATATAACTTGTCCTCAAATCCTTTCATTTTATCCCTTAAAAAATTGCTCATGACTCTAGTCACCAATTATGATTATCAACAAAGCCGTCTCTTTCTTGTTACATGTGACTTACTGCTTTAGATGATCTGTTTTCTTCTCCTGAAATGGTATTATACTATTCATGAGTATAAGAAAGAGAAAGCTGCTTGTAATTCACCACAAAATGAGGATTGAGAGGATATATTGGGAAGCTGGGATGGTTCACTGGGTTGAGCACTCGTCTTGTAGCTTTGGGCTCCGAGGATTGAATCCTGGCCCTGCCATGCAGACGCATATGTTGAACTTGGGTGTGCCCCCAGTTCAGTTCTCATCGGGGTGAGCTTTCTATGCAGGAGGCCCCAGTTCAGCTCCTGCCCCAGGTGTGCTTCCCATGTGGCAGGCCCCTGGCTGGTTTCTGCCCTGCATAGCCCCGAACTCCTGGCCCAGTTCCTGTCCCTCATTCCCTGCACCCACCTGTGGAACAAAACTATATAGAAAGCCAATGACGTGCAACTATGGAGACTGCTTTGGGCCCTCCCTCTTCTCTGTGTTTCTCTCTGTCAAAAACAATAAAATTAAATAAATAAATATTTAGAGGCTATATTGGAAATGGCCTGGATCTCAATTGTAATAAGTATAACTCAACCTCACAGGTACTAGAGATGATCAGGTTGATTCCTTTTCTTCTGTCTTCTTCAGAACCACCTGCTCTGTCATCTCTACCGAGTCAGACACAATCAGTTTCATCTCCTTCTTAGAGTACATTCTATTCTTGACATCCGTGACACAGTAATTTTCTAGTTTTCTCCACCTTACCCAAATCTCTTTATCTGTCTGTCTATCTGTCTGTCTGTCTATCTATCTATCTATCTATCTATCTATCTATCTATCTATCTATCTATCTATAAATGTTTGAGGTGACATTGGTTAGTAAAATTACATAGGTTTTGGTCATACAATTCTACAGTACATCTTCTATTTGTTGCATTGTGTGCTCACCACCCAGAGTCAGTTCTAAATCACTTTTTAAGGGTTTTTTGTTGTTGTTGTTTGGCTGCATTCTTTTCTTCTGCCAGACTTTTCAATGTTGATATGTCCTAAGGGCTTGGACTTTGTTTTTGTCATTCTCTGAAGACAGTTTTGCCTGAAGGTTTGACCTAGTGCTTTGTCCCTTGCCTCTCAAATTGTTTTCTGCACTCCTTAGTCCCCCAGCTTCAAACCAATGTAGCCAACCTCCTATTTGATATTTGTAACTTGGAAGTCTAGCAGGCCCCTCAAATTTAATAAGGCAAAGTAGAATTGTTGGTCCTCCAAGCCTGGTTTTCTTTAAGGTTTTCACAGTACCTGGTTTCTCAAGCCAAATACCTAAGAACCATGCTTGTCATTCTTTCTTCTTTCTTTCCCTTACCACTCACATGTAACTCATTAGCAGTTCTTGTCCTGATGAAAAAATATAATTGGAAGCCTTTTACTCCTTTCTGTCTTTGCTGTAGTTACTCATCTGGACAAAATGATCATGATCTGTCATGTGGATTTTTACTGTGAGCTCCTAACTTGTCTCCGCACTTCGATTCCGGTACCACTAGTAATTTGTTCTTCATCCTTTCTTTATCATGGCGATAGTTTAAGAATGAACTTTATCCTATGACTCCTGTGCTTAAGATTCTTCAGTCGCCTTCTACTGCATTGAGAATAACCAAATGTCTTATTCTAGCACACAAAGCTCAACTTGAGAAAATTTCTTCTGACACCTGCGACCTGAAATAGTCTCTCTCCTTTCTTCATTATAAAACTCTGGTCACACTTTGGGCCCCATTTCCATCCTCTGCACCCGCCTTTACCCTTTCTTTTTTTAATAAGCCATGCTCTCTAAAGCATCAGAGCATTTGTACTTGACAGTGTCTCTGCCTTAAATGCCATCTCCGTGGTTCTTAACAGAGTTGTCTCCTTATATTGTATGAGACCATTTCAGAAAACCCTGAGCACTGAAAGAATGTATCAAAAATTGATAAAAAAAAAAAAAAAAGGTTTATCTAGAGGAGTGGTGGGAGGACATAAACGCATAAATGAAACTACTCCGAGTTTATTTTTACTATTTTTACTATGGAAGATGTAAATTTAAAAACAGAATTGGGAAGCTGAGATCACTCAGCGGGTTAAGCGCTAGCCTTGTAGCATACCAGTCTGAGGATCAAGTCCTGGCTCCAGTCCATGAAGACCCATGTGCTGGACCTGGGGTGTGCTTCCCATGTGGGAGGCCCCTGGTTTGGCCTCTAGCTCGTGGGGCATGCCTCCCATATGGGAGGCCCCCGGCCTAGTTCCCACCCTGTGTAAAGTAGAAATAGTTCAGTAAACATTGTAGGGCTAATTTCATTTGGATGTTGCAGTATGTGCTCATAATTTTTAAAAGATAATTTTGCCAAGTAGTTTTCTGTTAACAACAAAAAAGACTTATCCAAGGAAGCTGTTGTTTGAGCATCCTGACATATATCCTCTTTAAAGGGCAAAGACAGCATGCCTCTTTGCCGTCAAAACTCTAAGGGATTTTTTATTATTGTCATTATTTGGCTTTAATTTCAATTTTGGTTTCTTAAGAATGACTATGGACTCATGTACTTTTATATATTAATTATGCTATCATAAATTTCACTTATTCTTACTGTTATTTGAATTATGACAACTGTGGACAGTAAGAGCCCCTCAAACTGGCTCTGTGTCTTTTTAAATGACCACCTTAGTCTTGATATAGTCTTTGCTTTCTAGTACATTAGGACATCTTAGGAACCATAGGGCCATCTCTGCACCAGAAATCATCCATTTCTCCAAAAAGCCCTAAATGATTTTAAAGAGAAATGGCATTTAGAGAATAAAATCTAAAGGCCAAGGTTTTTCACTGGTCCTAGGAAGTTATTGTTTCTAGGCCTTTTCAAGGTAGAGATAGCAAAATTATAAATTATAAAGATATTAGAAATAAGAACCTTTGAATTATCCAGTGGACTAATTGAACCAGTCAGGTGTCATCAATTAAACCATTTCATTAATGAAAAATTGATAAGGAATTGGATATTCATGCCATAGCATACTATTCTGTATATGCCACCTGTTGGTTGCAAGTCAAGAAATGCCACTCTAAAAAGGCAGGGTTGGTCTGTTGTTACCCGAACCCAGACATGATGCATGAATTCTATGAAGTGTAGAGAATTACCTATGAAGTAGTCTTTGCAAAGTAGTAGTCAAATTAATGTTTACACCTTTACACCTAACTTCTAGTTTATATGAAATATAGGAAAAAGAACAGGTTAAATGACATCATGAAAAAAACCTTTAGGCCAAATAAGAACTCGCCCTGTACCTTTAATTAATCAATATCATGGAGAGATAGGAAAAAAAAGAGTAGGAAGCAAGTTTCTTTTTGATAAAAAGTGATACAACCTATTATAAAGATTGGACCTAATTTGAATCTTTTCTAGAATTATTTTTTCTTTAATTTTTTAAAATTATTAAGTTCATTGGAATGCCATTGGTTGATAACAATCACATTGTTTCCAGGTGTACAATTCTACATTACATTGTCTATACATCACATTATGTGCTCACCACCCAGAATCGGCTCTCCTTCCACCACCGTATGTTTGATGCCCCCTCACTACTGCTCCTCACCTCCCCACTTACCCTCAGGTAACCATTAAACTATTGACTGTGTCCATGAGTTTTTGTTTCTTTGTTACTTTCCATTTTATAGTCCACCAATGAGTGAGGTCATATGTTTCTTGATTCTTTCAGTCTGACTTATTTGAATCTTGTTTTGAACAAACTAGCTATAAAAGACTTTTGAGTGACAATTGGATTGAATATGGTTTGGGAATTTGTCATGAGGAAATTATCAGTTGTGTTCAGTAGGTTCATGTATTTACATAGGAAAATGCCCTTGTTTTCCTAAGATTACTTAAGTATTTAAAGATTTATATTTATTGTTTTTGACAGAGAAGAGAGAGAGAGAGACAGTCAGACAGACAGAAGGGGGAGGGCCCAGAGCAGTCTCCATAGTTGTACGTCATTAGTTTTCAATATAATTTCACTCCATAGGTGGGTGTGGGGCAGTGTAGGGCAGGAACTGGGCTGTGGGCCTCCTGCGTGGGAAGTTTGGCCCATTGAGAACCAAACTGGGAGGCTTCCCACATGGGAGGCACACTCCAGTTCGGTGTAGGGGTCCATACGGGCAAGGGCTGAGACATGATCCTCGAACCCCGGGACTGCAAGATGAGCACTCAACCTGCTGAGCTATCCCAGCATCCCCTACTTAAGTATTTAAGTGTTAAGTATTTCTATAAATTACTTTAAAACATATTACTCAAAAACATATTAAAAGCAGGATGCCATGATGACTCAGCAGGTTGAGCGTTTGCCTTATAACCGTGAGGTTTGGGGATCAAATCCCAGCCCAGCCCCTGCAAACCCGTATGTTAAAGTGCGGCACAACTGGTAACCACCAGGATGGTGACATTCTCACCTCCCATGCGGGAGGCCCCAGTTCAGTTCCTGCCCTGTGTGGTCCCACATCCACCTGTGTGGATGTACAACTATGCCTCCTTCTCTCTCTCTCTTTCACCTTCTCACAAACAATAAAATAAATCTTAAAAAAAAAAATTAGGATCATATTTGACAAAATGTTTTCTCTAACTTTGCTGAGTCTTAAAAATGTTTCTTAAAAAAATTGAAAAGATCCATTTGTTATTTTCCATGATCACGCTAGCTAATTATTTCCTCTTATCACCTTATTTTATCCATGGCATTAATTAAGCTTTTGAACTATTTCATTTTCTGATAATTCTGACTTCCTCCTCTCACTAGAATGTAGGTTTGATCAGGACAGGGGCTTTCTCTATCATTAATCACCAATGAAGTCCTGAGAAGCAATTAAAACATAAGAAAAAATTATAACTGGATAGGTAATTTAAAAGAAGATTACGAGACGCCAGGCAAGGCAAGTTACAAGAATTAAACTGTAGTGATTAGACAGATTCCTTCAAAGATTTTTCAGTGGAACCATGACATGATCCAAATTATGACATGATTTTCCCGCCCCTGCAAAGAGGCTTTGCAATCCTTTATGATCCAGATGTTTTGTGTAGGGAACATGGCAGGCAGCCACCCTTCACGAACTGCCAGCATGGCTCTGTGGCTGACAGGTAATATTTTAAGGGCCCATATAGCTTTGTGTAATGATTCATATACATATAACTGATGTAAATACTAAATCAAAAGGGGATTTGGGTTTCTATTAAAAATGATGTAAGAAACAGATTTTGTTTTATAATAAATCCAGTTAGAGTTTCAGAATTGTTTGCAGGTAATACTAGTCCCTTCAGATGCTTTCTTAATTTTGTACAATTGTGAAATACCACATTCTGTCCCCACCCCAAGGTACTTACTTTCAGTTCTTTTTCAGTGCTTCTTCTGAGTGTCTGTAACTACTTCTTCTATTTCTGCATGAGTTCAGACTCTCTTCTAGATCTCTTTTACTCTTCCCATCCAACCCCATCTACCGTCTTTCCTTGAGATAGTAGACACGTTCAGTGTACCGGAACATAAATGAAGGGTACTCTGGCCTAGAAAAAGAAATAATAATCTCCTTTGTCACCTGTGCTTTTAAATTGGGATGGAATAAATATTATAATTATCTATTGCTGGAGAGCAAATCAATCTAATATTTAGTGGCATCAGTCAGCCACTTAATTACGCTCATAATTTGTGCAGGTCAAAAATTTAAACAGGGTCCATGCAGTAGGAAGCGATGGTCTCTGTTTTACAATGTCTAGAGCTCAACTGGAAAGACTAATGGCTTGTAGCTAGAACCAGGTACAAGTGTTCTTACTAATATACCTTAGCTTAACCTGGGCTCAGGTGGGACTGTTGACCACAGTGCCTATGTGTGACCTTCTCAGGTGACTTGGCTTCCCTGCAGTATGGTAGCATTTGGGTAGTTAGACTTCTTAACTCAGGATGATGCAAAGAGTTAGTGTTCTAGTCACTTGCACTGTATTTTACGAATTAAAAGAAGCACCAGTCTGCCCAGATTCAAGGAAAGAGGACTTCAACTCCACCTCTCAATGGGAGGAGGGTCAGAGGCTTTACAATCATGTTTTAAAATGGTCAGGCTGGAAATATTATGCAATCAGAATACTCCCCTGGAGTGACTACTAGAAATAAAGATGCTGGTTCTTAGTCTCATACCACCTAACTATGAGGTAGAGCAAACTTGAAGCAGAGTGGTCCTAATCACATCTTTATCTTTTCAGCTCTAATTTTTATTCTGTTGGTTCCTTCTCATACAGTGAAAGAGTGTAGTAGAGTCTCCGTTAACCAGAACTTAAGCACCCAGCACGCTCAAGCTTGAGATTTTACGAGTTGCTTGAGCGTGCTGGCTGCTTGAGTTCCAGTTAACAGAGCAGCTACTTACGTGTATCCGGCACCTACTGATGGCCATGGGTGCCAGTTAGCTGAGAGTCCACTGTATGTAAGTGTTATTTCAATACCTCAGCAAACACACTTTTCTAATTGTACTTTACAAAGGTAGGTAGGGCATATTCTGTGAAATCCACGTGTTAAATGATAGTGGACTGTTTATGGAATGATCATTGAATAACAGTTCCTCCCAGCTCTAATTTTCTGGGATTCTGAACTCACTTTATTGAGGACACATGTGTAGAGTTGATTCTATCAGATCACATAACCTGGTACTTGTACTATACATGGTCCACTCATGGTGCTTTTGGAGTGTTGGCCTCAGAAACGTGGACAGCCAATGGGGACTTTTCAAATTGTACTGACGGTCTGGCCTAGTAGATTAATTATTGAACAGTCACTACCAAATGCTGTTGAGTTGTGCACAGTTTGAAAGGCTGCTACAACGTCCAGCTGTTTCAGGAAAGTAATTCTGTGAGAAAATTGCCTACAATAAAAGTTGTAGGACTCAGCCAGGTGACAGCCATGCTGTGGCAATCAATTCAGGAACAACAGCAACAACAACAAAAATTAAGTATTAATGAAAGGTGGATTTGTTCATGCACAGGATTGGTATTTTTTTTGTAAATGCCATTTTGTTTCCACTGTCTACTTTCTAGCCCAGACTGAGGCTAAGCTCTCAGACACTAAACTCAAGGTGACATTTCTCATTTCAATTATGTCCTAAAATGTCCTTCTCCTGATCTTTTTCCACCTCTTGTCAAGAACCATAGGCAACATAATGAAATGGTACATCAGCTATGGAGTTGAAGGTCTGGAGAGGCAGCAGGGAGTGTTGTTGAGATTTCTGAATGGAGAGTGCATCCTAATTTGAAAGCCAGCCTGAGGCTTTGAGGAGAATCTGGGCCTCAGGGAAAAAAAGTCTATCTTTTAACCTTAAAAGAAGTCTGAATTTCTAATTAGTCCATTATCTGCTAATTAGCTATAAGTTGGAAGTTTTCAAGATGAGGATCATAGGGATGGGCATCATAATAGCTCAGGTTGGTTATTTAAAGAATCGCCTGTTTTCTGAAGCATTAGTGCCGTGTTTAATCCATCATGTTGATGGGATCTGATAAACTTTTTGCTTTGATGGCTTTTACATAGCGTGAAAGAAGCCGGAAAAAATCCTAAAGGGGGGAAGAAAGCAATACGAATAATTACTTGGTATTTTTTTAACTGGCAACAATTTAGAGAACAGTTTCCACAGTGGCCATCGTGAATGAGCCGAAATAACCTGTCCTGAGGGCTGTCTGAAGGCATTGACCTGGTCAACTGCATTGAAACCAGTAGATGCCACCTACCTGCAGAAACACAGAATACTTACCAGTGATTGACACTTGGTTCTATTTCCCAGAAACTGCTAACATTAAGACTTTTTTTCTTGATTTGAAATGGATAATAATCATGCATTTTGGCATGAAATGTGCCAAACCGAATCATGAGGTAAGTCTTTAACAATTGAAGATGGTGTGTTTCATTAGTAAGAATGAGTACAAATTTGGACTGGTCGTGGTATGTTGTTAACCTCAATCTGAACTCACAAAAATGCAGTTGAAGAGAGTAGTGACCAAGAGCTGTCAGAGCCCACAGTGTGCCATGAAAGGTTTCTTTGGGGAGTCAGGCTTCAGGTAGAGGCCCAGCATAAAAGGAGGGAGGGATTAGGAGGGGAGAATCATTCAAGTTTTGCTCTGTTCCCTTCTTTTCTCTCTTCTCTTTCCTTCTTCATGATAGACTGAGAGTAATGGCCCACCAAAGATGTTCACATTCTAATCCTAGTATGTATGAATATATAAAAGAAATTTTGCATGTGTAATTAAATTAAGGATTTGAAAATGCTGTGGAAGTTATATGGGATTATCTAGGTGGGACACATAATCACAAGAGTGTTTATCAGAAGGTGGCAGAATGTAATAATACATGGTGTCAGGTTGATGCAAGATTTAATGGGGCAGATCAGTTATATAACTGTCTAACCACTGTGTTGTAGACCTGCAACTAATATATTGAATGTCACCTGCAATTGAAAAATAAAAAATACTTTTAAAAAATTAAAAAGAAAAAGGAGACCAGACGGTTAGCATTAGAGAAGCAGAAGTCAAAGTCAATGCCATTGCTAGAAGGCCAGGAGCCAAGAAACAGCCTGTAGAAGCTGGAAAGGCAAGGAATGGATTCTCTCCTGGAGCTTCCAGGAGTTCGGCCCTCCTGGCACCTGGGTTTTAGCCACGCAAAACCCATTTCAGGTCTAAACGAGCTTCTGACCTACAGCACTGTAGGATAAATTTGCTTGTTTCAAGCCAGTAAATTTGTAGCAATTTAGTGCAACAGCAATTCATAAAACCTCTGTCTCCTATTTTCTCCTCTCTCATCTACACTCCCGCTTCCCTTACTGTCTCAACCTACACCCTTTCCTTGCCTCCACACTTATTCTTGTCCCTGTCCCCTATATGTCTCAAAATATACAATAGTGGGGAGAAAAACCAGTTATAGCTAATGCTTTTGTGAGACGCACGTGAACGGGCAGAGGGAGACCAATTGCAAAGAGACAGAAAGCATGAAATACCATATGCAGTTGCTTTGCAGGGGTCAGAGAAAATGAAGCTTGTCTCTACAAGTAGTTTGTGATCGTCTTTTAAAGGAGGTGACGTTTCCATGGAAATGGAAAAGGTGACATTTCCAAACTGAAAAGGAGCAAATGCAGTTGAAGTTATGCATGGATTGGGGTGAGTAAGGGTTGATGACTATCTATCCAGATAGAAGGGTCCATAGGAGGCTGGGAAGAGTCGTCAAAGGCGATCAGGCGGCTTTCTAAGAGTAAGGCTTATCAAACTATAATAATTCTTTTAACCTCAGTGAGTGAAAAATCAATACCTCTCATAGATGGGATTTCAAGCTCTCCTGTAACATTTAGCTCAAGCTGCCAAATTTCTTGTTCTTCAAGAAATGGAGGAGGAATTTGATTAATAGGTTTGGCCCCAAGTGCCATCCTATGTTAGGTAATAATGTCTAATAAAATAAGGCTCTAAAAGCAGTGGAGGGCTGGTGTGGTTGGCTTGGCGTTGAACCTGATTGTTAAGGACACTGGAGCTTCTATGCACCCTCTTCTCACACATACTGTGATCAGGGACTCAGTGGGTGGTGGGGTTGGTAATCTCTCTTGTCCTCTTTCCACCCTTAATTTTGAGTTCGCATTTGTGTCTGAAATCTTTACTAGAACAATCTTCAGAGCTTTCACCTTTTCTTGATAAGAATTTTTGTCCCAATTGCAGCCCCAAGTAAGGTCACTGACGCCACTTCTTAACCACATCTCTCCCTCTGCTCTTGACTCTTCTCTAATGGAAAGTGGAAGATTGGGGGGATATGTCTGACAGCTAGTCATTGAATTCGTTCTTTTGTGTTACCTAGTAATTGTAATCAACAAGTACCTTTTGGCTTGAATTACATGGATAACTGCCTTTTAAAAAACGACTGTATTTGAGGCTTTGATTTACTGTTATCCCAAAGAGGAAGTACTGCATTTATAAAAGATAACAGAAAGAGCTGGGATGACAACTGAAAACAAGTCAGGTTTTCTGCATTGTAACTTTTTGTGTTAGAGAGTAATTGCTTTGTTTCTCTTATCACTACAATCTTGAAGCTGTCCTATCTCATTTTTAAATTGTCATTCTTACTCCCCACTTATACTTTGACTTTTTCTATTTACTCTAACTGTTTTCCCAAAGGTCCCTGGTGCCCTCCTGGCTATTAAATTCAGTAAGATTTGGCTTTTAATATGTTTATCTCTCTTGTAGGTGATGCTGTAGACACCTCTTGCTTCTTGAAATATTTTTCACCAATAGCTTCTCTGATATTTAATTGCTATTTTATTTTATATTTTGCTTATTTTTTCTGGGTTTTCTTCTTCCTCTAAATGCTCCTTCTCTGGTGCTTATTCTGTCCTAAATACAAGGATTCTTCAGGATTTGCCCTTGATCATTTTTTAAAAAAGATTTATCTTATGTTTTTTGATAGAGAGAGAGACCAGAGACAGAGAGAAGGGGGAGGGCCCAGAGCAGTCTCCATAGTTGTACATCATCAGTTTTTGACATAGTCTTGTTCCACACAGGTGGGTGGGGGCCACTCAGGGTGGTAACTGGGCTGGGGGCTTCTCACATGGGAAGCACACCCCAGTTTAGCATATGGGTCCGTATGGGCCAGGGCTGGGATTTGATCCTCGGTCCCCGGGTCTGCAAAGCGAGCGCTTAACCCACTGAGCCATCCCGGCTTCCCCTCATTTTTAAAATACCTTTGACCCGATAAACTCATAACATGTCATTTCTCTGTGTGTACCGCCTCTCCGAGGCTGAACTGTCTAGCTGCTTGGAATAGACATCATGCATCCAAGTGTCTTTCTGGTGCCTGTTAGGGGCTCACAAAAACTCTTAGTGCATCTAGCCACCTAAGCACACTATTCCATGGCTCAGGTTTTTAAATCCCACCTGTAGATCAGGAATCTCATGTGACTTAAGTTCTAGGACTCCAAGAACCATGCCTGGTAGTTCTGCCACTGGAAGCTTTTACAGTAGTCGTCTCTAGATTGATTTCTGGCAAAATCACTGGAAATGATTCCAAGAATTATTCTGATGTGAGTCAGACAGAGGCACATATTTCCTATAACACTGTGGCCACTCACAATGAATACATCATTGCAGTTGCATAGGAGGGGTCAACCTTACCCTGCCCCTTCTTAATGGGATGTGTTTTCTTAGTCCCTTTCTCTGCCTCACCTTCCTATGCTCTGCTAACCGTGGGCTATCTAGGAACGCGTGAAAGAAGTCATGAAATGCTCCTTGATTCTCTCTTTTACTTCACTGTCCCTTCTGAGTGAAGGAAACTTGAGTGGTGCACATTCTAACTTGGCCTTTGTGGACATGATATGAGGACAGGGAAGCTGATCAGCCATCTAGTGGGTCTCCAGCCATATGCTGCTTTAGTTCTGTGTCCCTCCAAATGAACTAGCTTTTGTTCTTTCTCAATAGGCTCTCTTGAGTGTGTTCTTTATTGTTGCCAGTGAAATCACTGACCATCCAATCACCCAAGCTCTGGAACTTTCTGGAATTACCTTTTCTTCTGATTAGAATGCTTTTCAGATATGCTAGCCATGTGATGACAGGGGTCTAAACAGAACTGAAGTCTTGGCAATGGGAGTGGAAAGGGAGGGGCAAACACCGAAAATAAATTGCATGATGAATTTAATGAGACTTGAGAGTTCATTATGAAGTAAGGATGCAGGAGCGGGCGGAGTTGGATGGCTATGATTTTAACAATCGTCGAACCCTTATGTACTGGGCATTATTCCAGGTTCTACTCATAATATCTCCATTTAGGAGCTCTCAATAGGTTAATGTTGAAGTTTTACCTGAACCAACTGGTGGTATAAGTCAGTATCACTCAAAAGGGCATGAATCAGTATAGGCCCACAGACTGGAATGATCCATGCCAGAGTGAGCATAGAAGCTGAAAGTAAGAATCAGCAACGTTCATGGCCAGTTCAGTGACTTTATGTGATAATACAATTTTGACTTCTACCTTTTAAGCCTTTGCCTTGTATTTCATGCAATGAATTTGGGGGTGTGCATTTAGAACCTGTTTCAGGTCTTATCCCCCCAGTAAATTCAGTTTGTTCGTTAGTATGTGTTCTAGTAATATTACCTCTTGGTTCTCATTTAAATAGTTTTTGCCTTAAGCCCTTCCTTATAGATACCAAATTATCTGACATATTTTCTTTTTAAAAAAATATTTATTCTATTGTTTAAGAGAAGCTGAGAGACAGAGAGACAGAAGAGGGAGTGCCCAGAGCAGTCTCCATAGTTGTATGTCATTAGTCTTTTGAAATAGTTTCATTCTACACAGGTGGATTGGAGGATGTGCAGGGCGTGAACTGAACTGGAGGCCTCCCGCACAAGAGGCGAGAACCTTCACTGCTGTCCTGGTGATTGATTACCAGTTGTGCTGCAGTTCAACATGTGGGTTTTCATGGGCTGGGGCTGGGATTTAATCCCCGGACCTTGCAGTTGCAAAGCAAGTCCTCAACCTGTTGAGCTATTGTAGCAACCCCAGTCCCACATATTTTCAAGAGAACTTTTCCAAAGAAGTCTTGTGGATACCCATAGCTGAGCTGGGTAAATGGGAAGAACATGTTGAAAGATTTTGCCTGTGAGGAAAGATCTCAGTCTAGTCAAAACTGGCAAAGGGGATGCTTTGTGAAGGTTCTAGAGGGGGTCTTGCCCCCATAGTTGGGTCTGATTACCTGGATTTGATACAATTAAGTCCCCCTGTGAGAATCTGAGTCTTGTTCCCTGGTCAATACTGGGGTCCACCCCTTCCTGACTTTGTCCTGGATCAGCGGGAGGGGCTGAGACAACCCTTCTGAGAAAGGAGAGAGCCATATGGGATCATGGTGTCTACTTCATAGATGAAGAAACTGAGGCACGGAGTTCAAGTTGCCAGTGGATTCTTAGATGATGAAGGGCAAAACCAGGATTCCCACCTGGGCCAGCTGGTCCCGTATCCTGGACCACAGTACTTTTGAGGCATTCTTACGTGATTTTTAAAAACTGTATTACTGAGATATAATCAACATGTAACATTTAGATTAGTTTCAGGTGTACAGTGTAATGGTTCAATATTTGTATATACAGTAGACTCTCTGTTAACCAGAACTCAAGCAACCAGTACTCTTAAGCAACTGGCAAAAAAAAAAAAAAAAAAAAAGGAAGCAATCATACTACACTTACGTGGCGTGGGTACCGGTTAACTGAGAGTGTGCTGGATTATGAAGTGATCACTACAAATAGTCTACTTAACATATATCACCCTTACAGAGTTACACTTTTTTTTTCTTGTGATGAAAAAATTTTAAGGTCTTTTAAGATGTGTCTTAGCATGTTATTCATTTTTATTGCATTTTGTACAAGTATCTTTTATGTTTATATGCTTATGATATTGTTACTGAAAACATGGGGTCTCTGGGTCAGAGACCAGATTGTTTGTTGCTCACAGAGTGTGATAGTACCAGTTCTCTGAGCCTCAGTCTTTTGGGGGTGATACAATGAGGACAGGAGAGGAACCCAGAAATGATGAGATATAGAGCTTCTTTTGTAGAGTGGCTGGCATATCGATCCATCCTCCCCTACAGAGACAGAGAAAACTCTTCTCTGGAATATAAGTAAATATTCTCCCAAGAGGCAAGGGGAATGAGGTCTGTAGCTTCCCTACCCTGGAATGTAAGCCAGGGCTCCAGGAGAGAGAGATCTCTAAATCTCTCTAGAGCAATATCCTACATGTAGCTTCCAAGGTATATTTGCCATTGCATTATCCTTTACCCAAGTTTTCTAGTGCTCAGAAGCTCAGACAAGCAGAAATATGAAAATATTCTTGGAAAATTAGTTCCCAAGAGCTGAAGTCTGAGAAGGGGGGATTAAAAACATTAAAAAAAGCCTCCCCTTTACAATAGTTTGAGAAGCACTACTGTCGGTCATTCAAATATGGAAATGAAGATGTAAAGGCAGATTGGGTAAATAGCAGGGTGGGAAATTTGGTTTAGATGACATGTCATGGTGAGGTCATCCTATAGCTTAAAGGGATAACTAAGCAACTGCTGCAAGTTACTGTTAGAATGATGGTTGAGACCAGGAGGAGAAAGCCCCAGTGAACAGAGAAGAGAGAGAAGAGGGAAGAGAAGAGAAGGAGAGAAGACGGTTACACAAAGTAACACTTGGCTAAGCATTGGGATGACTAGAGAGAAGGCTGATCTGAAGAGGGCTGTCTGGAGGAGGCTAGGTTGGCATCTTGATGGGGCCAGGAGGGTTCTGAGGGAGACTGCTTCAGCCAATGTTAGGCGCCTCAGAGCAGATCCATTGCTCTTATGGAAGGTCCCCTCTCATGAGACACCTTAGGACACCTATTGCCATTGCTTAGGCCCGTTCCTATGAAATCCCCTCTCTTTTATGTGCTATTTCTTCTGGAGCTGGAATGCCTAACAACTAATACAGGCAACCCTGACAGATATGGAGAGTTTGGTTTTAAACCACTGTAATAAAGTGAGTATTGCAATAAAGCAAGTCATAATCTTTTTGCTAGTTGGAGGGTCTTGCTTTCAGTTTGTAAAAAATATACCACCTGTGAATTGCAATAAAGTGCAACAAAATGAGCTTGGCCTGCATTTGGAAATCTGGACCTTTCTTGTAAAATTTCACATTTCTGGCTTCTCTCTCATCTCAAAAAATGTCTAGAGTAACAGATTAGCCATACTAGGTCTACATTTACCCTTAGATAGAGTTACATAATCCCCAGTATATTCTTTCTCTCTGGCCTTGAACTGGAACAGCAGTTGCCCTTAACTAGTGTATGTCATTCTTTTCTTTCCCTGGGCTGGCTTTACTTATTTTAGCGATTTACCTGCCTCTGCAATGCATAATATAGTAGCCTCCCAGTTAACTGGCACCCATGGGGATTGGTTGATGACCAATTAATGTAAGGAGACTCTGTTAGCCAGAAAAAATTATTTTGCTGGTTGCTTGATATTTTGCCTGTTGCTTGAGTTCAGGTTAATGGAGAATCCATTGTATTTTTCTTAGAAGTTTCCTTTTGGTACTATACTTTTGTCCCCTTGTTATATGAGAAGACACAGGAAGAGAAGGGAGTGGGAATGATTGGAGGAGCCGTACCCAAGAAACTCCAAAAGTTCATAGGAAACTGTCCAATAGGACAGAATCTGCCTGTCTTCTATTTAAGCTGTATCAGAACTGTGATTATTTGAGCCCTATCACCTCTTATCTGACTCACTTTCTCTCTTCTTCCCACCAAAGTGTTTGAATCCATGGTTTTTCATCATTGAATATATGTCTCATTGCCTTGACTTAATTTAAAAAACAACTCTGGCTTTACCTAAACTCCAAGAAATGCATGTGATTCCCCCCACCCCCATTCATTATATAGTTCGTAAAAGACAAGGAGTTCCCTAGTCCTTCCTCAGGACCCCAGGCTTGTCCAGGTACCTGCTTCCCTCCCTCAAGCTGATTTCCCTCCCAGAAGGCAGCTCAGAGTCCTGGCAGCATTGGGAAGGAAACCAAGCAGATAATCAGGAAATGAAGTATCCACCAGCAACGGGGGCTTGGAGTTCAGCAAGTTCAATCTGCCAGATAATTGCTTCCTACACTCAACTTTACCTACAGCACAATGAAATTCATTTTAATCTAAATTGCCTCCTAACTCCAATCAGCATTAATTTAATAATACATATTCAACAGATAAAAATACTTCAAGTGACTAGAAAATGAATATAGATGCATATGTTTGTGCTGAGATTGGGTGGCACCTATTATAAATATATTTATCGGTGATGGCGATGTTTTCTCGTGTTATTTTTACCCCCTCCCAGATTTGAGTGTGAAATCATTCGCAGTGTGCTAAGGGATTTACATACCGGCAGGGTTGGGAGGGCCTTTGAACGCTTTTGTTTGCCTTTCTGTGTGCTCATTAAGATTTTCCCTGCCGGGCCTCACTCTGGTCCGATGGACGTCTTCTCTCGTAAGGAGGCAGTACTGCCTCTTCTGCTTGTTCTGGAGAGGCTCACAGTGATCTGAGGAGGTGATTGTTTTCCTTCTTTGTGGAAGAAGAGGGAAAACTGAGAAAGTATTAGTACATTCTTACCACAAAGAGGAGAGGGCCACACAGAAGCATTCTGAAGAGAGCATGCAGAAATAGACTCCAGGGCACTTAGAACTGGGAAAAGCGTTCTGGATATCCAACTTCTCATCACACGGGTAGAAGAATGGCCCTGGGGAGGAAAGAAGCTGTTCCCATCGAGCTGGGCAGAGCGAGGGCCAGAGGCAGGTTCCTGACCCTCAGGCTCCTGAGTGTCCCCAAATGCAGCGCGCATGCTGGAAAAAAAACTGTCAGTGACATCTAACTCTCATTGTTGTTGTTATTCAAAGAAGTTGCTTAGGTCCTGAAAAATAATTAAAAAAATGTGAGACTTTCATACAAAAACAAATGGTAATGATAGTGGTAGAAGCAATTTTACATTCTTAACTCTTTCAAAGTATAATTTTCAAAAAGTTAAAAACGTGATTCTAATACAAAGATAAATGAGTGTCAAGTGTCTGGAACTCATTAGCAAGGGGACCGATTAGATACTGAAAAGTGTTGCAAGAACATTTGAAGAATTGGACATTTCTAGGAGTTAAAAAATATAAGCCTAATTTACTAGGTTGACTACAAAACTAATTCATGTCCCTCAGAGCAATGAAACCGTAACACTTGAAGGTATGGCACTGTCTTTTCTAATTGGACAAAAATGTACAGGTTAACATGTAACCTCACCGTGCCTGGGCTCTAATCAAATAGTGAATAGCAACGGCAAGCCCAGCTAGTCTTCCAGGTAGCCAAACCGTCCTTGAGTGCACCTGTTCAGCAGTGCCTGACCGTGCCACTGCCTAAGGACACTGCCCCTTCCCCTCGCCTTTTCTCAAAGGGCTGAGTAATGACCAGAGCAGATTCTCATGCGTGGGCTCATAGTCACAATGACACTTCATAATCTATGTGTTTTTCTAAATGCCTTTCTCCCACCAGAAACTGCCTCCCCAACGCCTTGTACATCTTCAGTCTCTTTCCATTTCCCTACACTTCAATCCTGCTTGGCTTTTTATCTTCCCTGCTCTTCCTCACTGCATGCTCTCTCTTCCTTCCTCCAAGTCGTAAGTATTTCTTTCCATCTCCAGAGATGGGCTCACAGGATCTTCCAGCTTTTACAGTTCCCACTATCATGGATCAACCTAGCAGGCATTCAAGTCAGAAACGGTTTTGCTAGACGAAACCCTGTGGCAAAAATAGACAGGGGGGCTCATACTCAGAGAGTGAAACCTAAATTTTCCTCGGGGAAGGAAGGAGTGGGAAAGAAACTTAGGATACTCAAGTATTAGCTTATTTTATCCCTGCCACAATGCAGTTCCCACCCAGCCACAGGTCTCTAGGAGATTCATAGTTCTGAAAAACATACAAGGATTTGGCTTTTAGAAGCTAACGTACCAATTCAGAGTAGCAGCTACCTTCTTCTTTGTCTACTAGTTGTGCACTATGTTCTTGAGTTTTCCAGGGAGCTGAAACCACTTTGCAAATCTCTGGCTCTCAGTGAAAAACATTTGGATGCTATTATTGTTTCTCTTTTACTGCTCTCTGTTTGTTTTCATGGATGTATAATTAGTATTAACCATTTGGCCTGTTTATTCAGGCATACACTTCAGTTGCAATACCAAGTTTTAATTTTTTTTTTTTAAATTGTGCTAGAAGCTGACATTTCATTGGGTTTCTCACAGGATCTAAGACATGGAATGCATTTGCTGGGTATGAATAATTAAAAACATTTCAGCTTTCAATTGGAGTCAGTAAGTGCAGAATTTGTTTACTTTTTAAAATAGATTAGAGAAGTGGGAAGAGTGTGGGGCCCGAGGTTGAAAGAGCCAGGTTGCCATCTGAGTCTTACAGTAGCTGTGTGGTGTGGGCGAGCTGCAGTCCTTGAGTTGGGATGCGGCCCTTGCATTGTGCCGAGTTGCACAGGGGCTGGTGGTGGGAGCGCATGCGTGTGTGTGTGCATGTGCGTATGTGGTGGGTAGATGGAGTGCTAAGGGTAGCTTGGTCACGTGCTGTCCTGTTCCCCAGTGCATGACTTGTTTGAGGATTTGCATATTATACTTAGAGCAGTAAAATCAAGGGCTATCTTACAGACTAAATTTTTTTGCAACCTAGATAAAGGGCATAGTAATCCTCATTACTAAAAGCTGCGCTTTGCCTGATTGCAGAGGCTCTGGGAGTGGGGAATGGGTATTTCCTCTCTGCATGTCAGTATTTGCTCTTTATTTTGGCCATGTTGCAACTTACTGGAGAAAATGACCCTGCCCTGTCCCTGTGAATTCTGTTTATCCCCAGCCTTAGAAAATCAACACCATGAGCAAAGGGGCCAAGAAGTGGCCTGTGGATGCATTTCAGAAGCCCCCGGGGTTCTAAGGACTGGATGTGGTATTTACACGTGTTATCAGGAGCCTCCCAACTTTTGGAGTTCCCAGCTCTCACAGTGGATTAGAGGGGATGTTGACATACTCCCTGAGGTACCCATAGTCTCTGCAGCCCACATCTGCCCACACATCAGTCACCACGGATGGCCTCTGAGGGCAATGTTAAAACACAGCAGGCATCCGCGTGCATTTTATGTATTTCCTCAAAGGGCCCCAAGGATGTGAGTCTCTCATCAGGTTATGGTCCTAGCACTTGCTGAGCTCAGAGACCTGACACTCACACTGGAATGCTGTGACAGTATCTGCCTTGTCCCTGGCTTTCCTGTTTGATACCTTCCTTTATCTTGGAGATTCTGAGTTCTGGCTTTTGACCAAATGTTGGCACAAAGGGCGCGAGGTAGCCTGCCATTTCTCTGTGGCTGCATCTTTTATATGAGTTATGGGAACTATATGCTGTATATGGGATGCATAGGCCTGTAGAATTTGTATAAAGGGCCACATCGTAGACTGGGAGTTCCGTGAACTTTGAGACGTGTCATGAAAGGTGAAAGCAAGCCGTCCTGTAGAGCCTAGCTTCTCAGACGATCTGTGGTGATGGGTCAGTTCTATTGTTGTTTGTCAATTGTCTGATCCATTGCAGAGTAACACACTTTTAAAGTGTAATAGAAATCTTTCAAAATGAAATTGTAAAAAAAATACAATTCAAGCTTCCTTTTTGTGTTTTTAGATTCAGTAAATATAAACTTGTTCTGTCACTGCTCTATGAAGTTGTCAGTTTCAGTGTGTTGTTGTAGACAAGCAACAGGCAATTTACAGACTGGTACTGTTGGGGGCCTGCACTTTGAGTGGCTCTGACTGAGCGGCTGTGCAGGAAGGTGCCCAGCCCAGTGCTTTGGGATCTGGGAACACGAGGTGTCCTCTTCTGTCATGAAGTGGGGAGACCGTTTGTAGCTTTGATAGTATTCTCGGATTGTGTGTCTCCATTTTACCCACCCATTCTCAAGGGGTTAGGACCCACTGTCAGTCAGTTCTGTGCCACTAACATGTAGAAAGATAGTATTGTTTATAAAATCCAATCGGAGGGTGAGGATGCTTGAATTTTTTTCAGAATCTTTTGGAATTATGAAAACAAATGACATTCACCATCTGAGACAGCCTTGATTTTTAAGTTACCCATGACAGTATTTTTGGTGAACTTGACATTCTCCCAGCCCAATTGAAGTTACATGAAATTACCTTACTTGTGATAAATGTCTTAGATCTGTGCATTGAGGTTTCTGTATAACAGGTGCTTAAATGAGGGAAGAGGGACTGTAGATCCAGCAGATGAACTAAGTCATCCTGAGTTTTCCCAACATGTCAAATGGAGAAGATTCCAAGAGTAAAAATATTGTCTAAAACGCACAGAGGTCTGTGTAGGAGCCAGGTACCTTAAAATGAACGAAGAAGCCAGTGACCACAGCCAAGTGCTTAAAATAACCTAAATTCTGCATGAGAGGGAGGGATGAAGGGAGAGAGGGAGAGAAAAGGAAAAGCAAGAATCTGAAATTTTGCAACAGCTGATGACCTTTGAAGAGGATGGATTTGAGGAATTAGCACTAATCTTTAGGTTTAGAAGCATTTGCATTTTTAGCTACATCAGAATCAATTAAAATTCCTTTGTTACTCTAAGGAGTACTTCCATGATGGTTAAAATAATGCATCAGAGCATGAACTACATTAAGTGTATTTGCTCACTGCCTAAAATTGCTGCATCAGTCAAGAAGATTGCAACTGGCTTGGTATATAATTGGGAAAGGGATTTCCTTCTGAGACTGGAGCGATGTAGACCAATTAAATGGAAAGATACTGCCATTAGCTGGAAAACTCACAAAAGAAGCCACCACAAGGATGAAGTTATGCAAGGAGGTTTTGGGGGTATCATCAGAGAGAGTTTCCTAGATTGATAAGTTGTATGTGTTGATTTTATCTAACTAGCCTTACCACTGAGCCAGACTTAATACTGGAGGCTGTGATACCTCCCTTGTTAGTGCTCTCACCGAACTGATAACCTCTTTTTCTCTTAGAGAAATGATATGATGGAATGGATGCTATAAAATGATATAATAAAATGAAAGAGGTTAAGTCTTGCTATTGCCAGTTTTTACTGGGCATCAGAATGGCCTGGGTTGCATATCAGTAATGCAGATTCCAGGATCCCAAATCCAGATATTCTAAGTCATCAGATCTGGGGCAATATAAACTGGCATCCAAACATGCCAGGTGAGTCTAACACAGGCGGCTCCTAGAGCCCATTGTCAAAGTCGATATAACTTCCTTACTGTATGAATGAGGAAAGGGTAGGCTCCTTAGCTATCTGACCTTGATGAGGTCACTTAACTCAGAGTTCCAGTTCCATGCCACCTTAGAAGTACCTGGGTCTCTGGCTGGATCATGCCCCTGTACAGCACCTTAGAAACAAGTGCATCTTTCTTAAGTTACCACTGGGAGGATTTGCTGAAACCATGGATGACTCAGACAAGGAAAGCTCATAGTAGGTCATCCAGGTTGCTTCTAAAAGTCTACCTCACTTTTTATTGTACCTGGTAACTGCCTTGGGCCTCCATAATTTCAAACACAGCCTGAGGACTTAGGGGGCAGACTGTCTCTCTGCTCCAGTTAGAGAATCTAAAAATCACAAGAGGAACTACAAAACTAGGTTATGCCCAGTCCAGTGATCAACATGGGAAGGAAGGCTTAGAACAAAAACAAAGCCCTTTTGTAAGTTTCCAACAGCAATTCTCCGACACCTGCTGGCTGTGTTATAACTCTTTATCCAGAGTGAGCACAGACCCCACAGGTTAAGGGTTCAGTCCTGCAAGTCTGTCTCTACTGCAAATACCAGCCTAAAGGCCTAGATGTCTTAAGCCACGTTCGTTTCTGCTTGGCCAGCTACAAATTTGGGAGTTCCCCCCAACCCATCCCACCACATGGGCTTGATAATTTGTTAGAATAACTCACGGAACTCAGGAAAGAGCTATACTTACAATTATAGTTTCACTGTAAAGAATACAGCTCAGGAACAGTGAAATAGAAGAGGTATATAGGACAAGGTGTGGGGGTTAGAACTTCCATGCCCTTTTCAGATGTGCCACCCTCCCAGAACATCAATGTCTTCACCAACTGGGAAGCTCGCTGAGCCTCAGTGCTGCAGTTTTTATTGAGGTTTCATTCCACACACTCGGTTGATGACATCATAGGTCATGTGATTGAACTCAATCTCCTGTCCCTCTCCCCTCTGCAGAGATTGTATGGCTGAAGGTTCCCACCCTCTAATCACTTTTGGCCGTTCTGATGACCAGCCCTGCTGCTTGAGGCTACCTAGGGGACTTGCTGTGAGTCACCTCATTAGCATAAACTCCAGTATGATCCAAAGGGACTTGTTATAAATAACAAAGGACATGCCTGCCACTCAAGAAATCCCAAGGATTTTAGGTACATTGTGCCAGAAACTTGGGACAAAGACCAAACATGTTTTTGCTTAGATCACATCTTTCATTCTTGTTTTGAATACATACTGTTTTCAGAGAAGGCTATTTGTGTTATTGACTAATCTGCAGCAACGTACAAAGAGACATTTACTATCTGTTCTGCACTGAGAGATGTAGGAGTCTTAGAAATGATTATGTGTACAGTTTGCATTTCCTATATTAAAAATGATGAGAAACAAGATGGCTTTATAGATTATTTTGTAACTGCCTAAATGCTATTATGGTATATAAGAAAGAAAAATTTATATAGGATGGTGCATTACCTTGTTAGGAAAATTAGGCTGTGGTAATAAATAACATCCGATGGCACATTACAGTTTATAATGGACTTTCATGGACATCATAATAAACTGCTAATGTTTATTGAACACATTCATGGATCAAACTCCATGCTGGGTGCTTATATGCACAGCTAATCTGGCTTCTATGCATCATAACTCTATTAGGCACTATTACCATCCCCATTTTGCCAGTCAGGAAAATGAGTGTACACAAGGTTAAATAACTAGCCCAAGGTCACAGATTAGCAATAGCATTGGAACTTGAAACCTGCTTCATCTGAGCCCAAAGCCCTGCACTATACATACTTATAATCCTTATAACCTGAACGTGGAGGAGAGAACCCTAAACTAATTAATATCCAGAATGTCCTGGGTTCTAGTCCTTGTCACAGACTTGCTATTCGGCCCTGGGCAGTTCACTGTATTAACTTCTGATTTCTTCTTTCACCCTGTTTGGGAAAGGGAGATGGGGAAAGTTAGGGTAAATGCGCTCTGACGTTCTGGGTTTTGCCATTTGTGATCTGATTCCTGAGTTTGGCTCCTGATCATGTTTGGTCCCTAGCTTTGCAGGTGTAGATGGCTTATAAATATGGGAACTTAGAGGTTGAGGGCAGTTTCCTGGAGAACGTCTAGGGCCACTGTCCCTATCTCCTTTAATGCTGTAACTCCTGGTTCTAACACAGTGGCAGTACATTTATTTTCTCTGCTTCTCTGAATATAAATGGAGACCATCATCCAGAGTCATGTAGACAATATAAATGCAGATTTCAAACTACACAGAGTTCCGGGGAAATGCCTTCATTATCCATAAAATTAATCCTTCCTTCCTTCCTCCCTCCCTCCCAATGAATGACTGAAGCCTAAGAGCATTTGACAGCCTATTTCCCCTCCTAGTCTTACAGAGCATGACCTTGTTCACATTGTAGGCTGAGGTTTGCTTCCCCGCTCTCTTATTTATAAGTTAGGCTGATCTTAGGTGACTTAATTATTAACCTCACTTCCTTCATGTGTGGTGGTAACTTACACCTAACGAGATTACCAGAAGGCTAAAATGAGTCTGTAAACTGCTTGCTAAATGTTATTGACTTAAATCTGGTTTAAACCTTTTTCAGGGTCCACTTTCCAGCTCCCCCCGCCCCCCCCCCCCCATTTCCCCCTAAGCTCACGGGCAGCCAGAGTGCAGGTGAATCCTGGGCTGCCGGGGGACAGCAAGATGCCCTGCGCTTAGACTGCCTGTTTTATTTCTAAATCTCCCTCCCCCACGCCCCCATCTCGGCAGGCACCCGCTTGGAGATGTGAAGGCATGTTCCTGGGGCTGGGCAGAGAGTTGCTCCCCCGTAGTTTGTAGACAGGCTTAATCTCCCGTGTGGTGCATTTCCCAGGGCCTTGCAGAGACCTCAGAAATCACACAAAGCTCCCAGGAGCCCCAACGCAAGGTGGCTCTGAATCTTCGATCACTGTGGTCAGGGGGACCTGAGGAGAGCCTCGAGTGTGGAACGTGAGTCTGTGTGGACCTCCAGGACCCCGGGGTCCTCCTTTGGATGTTCGCCGCGGTGGACGAGAGGCAGCCGGGAGAGCCTGCTGGTGCTGCGGGGCTCCATGTGGTTTAGGGAGCGTTTGGACTCTGCAGGTAGACTCCTGCATTCAAGACCTGGCTCTGCTGCTGATGGGCTTGAGAAGACTTCAGGCAACTCACTTGACTTTCTTGTGCCTCAGTTTCCTCATCTGTACAATGGAGACATTAGTAAGTATTTTACAGGCTCACGGCAAGAGTGTCTAACGCAGATTAAACAACATATGTTCTCGCTATTGTTCTTCATCTTTGCATTAATATAATGAAGTAAGCATATTTCCCTATTACTCTAGATACTTTATTAATATAATGAAGGTAGCATTAGTATCAAGAACTGGGAAGCCATGACAACATTAGATTTATAGAAGTTTTATTTCAATCAGAATTTTCGCCAAAGGTGGTGGCAAAAATGTTTTGGGATAATATGAAGACAGATTAATTTTCTTAGTAATTTTACATTTATTTTAACATATTTGAGAAAACATAACCTATTAAGGGCTTGAGCCCGAGGATTTACTTGGGATGAGTAGCTCCCTTTATGTGTGGCCCCCACCAGTTCTCTTGCCTTACACGAACCTCCTTCATTCAGTTATAGCATCTGGCTTGCCTCTGTAGGCACATTTCTTTGTGAATTCCAGAATTCTTGTTTGATTGTTTAAATGTCTTTGTTTGTACCTCCTTGACTGCTTCAAGAATAGACTGAGTTTGCCAGATAGACTGTTTCTGAATTTTAAAAAAAGTGCTTGTGTTAACTTTTCAGAATTTTCCAATTTATACAATTTTGATCTTCATAATTATGACCATGAACTTTAAGATAAGTTCAGTTAGGCTTTGTTTACTCCTTTAAACCTGGAATTAATTGCCAAATCATAAAATTAATTTGCCATTTAAAAATGATTGGTTTTGATGTTACTTTGAAATAAGACCCAAGGTTTCTTTATTCTCTTAAATTATCAAAGGAATGAGAAATAACTTAAAAGGAACTAGGACAAAAAAAGCCCTGACATTCACTGTTATTTGCTAATGTATATGTGCATCCTCCAACTTTAAGGAATCAAGGAGATGTAATTGTTGGGAGAAAAGGCACCAGGTAGGAGGAAAACCTAACAGATAAAGATAATAATAATGTAGGAAGCACTGATTTAATAATGAAGTAGTAGTAGTATATAGAATAACATAGAGAGGCTTTTTATAAAATTTTTTTTTTAATATATTTTTATTTATTTATTTTTATTTTTGACAGAGAGAGAGATACAGAGACAGAGACAGAGAGAGAACTGAACTGGGGGCACTCCCCAGTTCAGCATATGGGTCCACACGGGCCGGGGCCGGGATTCGATCCTCGGTCCCCGGCGCTGCAAAGTGAGCGCTTAACCCACTGAGCCATCCCGGCTTCCCGAGAGGCTTTTTATAAAAATTGTGCTATGAAGTAGTTATAGCACCCACCATACTCTCAACTCTAATTTCACGGTTCTGAAATTTGAGCGGTATGCCATATTTTACAAAGATTTTTTCAGAAATGATTGAACTGCTTTAGCGTTTGGAAGGAGAGAGTTTAAAACCTCTCAGACTCTCTACGTGAAATATCCTCTTGTCTTCATAGATGGCATCCATAACTTAGCACGACATTTGTGGGTAGTCTGTGCAGTTTGCTGGGAGAAACCCCCAGATTGGGTGTTGAGTAGAACCGAGCCAAAGTCCTGACTCTCATACTTGCTAAGGTCCCCAAAATAGTCAGTTCTTGAAGCACCTAGAGCTTGAATTTTCTCCTTTGTAAAAAGAGATAAGGGAGGAGGTGGGTGGGAGAGATGGGTAGGGGGAAGTAGGGAGAGGGAATCAAACATACAGTGATGGAAACAGATCTGATTCTGGGTGGTGAGCACATAATGCAATGTATAGACAATGTATGTAGAATTGTACACCTGGAAATAATGTAATTGACATCAATTAATGTCACCCCAATAAATCTAACAAGAAAAAAAAAAGAGATAATAATGGGACTTACGAAGAGGTCATAAACCAAATAAAGCAATCTTCCTAAACCATTTACATGGTATCAGGCCTAAAATAAACACATCATAAGTGTTTTGTTTTGCACACAGGAAATAATTATTAGAACGCAAATTCTTCTTTACTCCTAGCAATTCTTAAGAAGTTATCATACTTAAATAGGTGTTTTGACTATTTTTTAAAAAAGAGCAACACATGATATTCAACGCAAATGAATTAGTGCTGTTTGTTTTTTTTTCCACCATTAGTATAGCATCAGGATTTGTGAGCAGATGTTTATAACATTTGTCCTTACAGCTGAACTATATCCTATCATTTCAGTCCCACCTAGTCTAAACTGAAATATTTAGTTGACACTCAGTGCCACTATTCAGTCATTTCCTGTTTACAAGGCTTCCCCTCTTAGTATTATTAATGATTTCTTCAGGTAGACTAAACTACTCTATGAAGAGAGAACTGTGAGTTGGATGTAAAAATACCCCTTGGGGAAGCGGATGGCTCAGTGGGTTCAGTGCTCACTTTGCAGCCCTGGGGACCAAGGATTGAATCCCAGCCCTGGCTCGTGTGGACCCACATACTGAACTGGGGTGTGCTTCCCATGCAGGAGGCCCCCAGCTTGATTCTCACCCCCTGATTCAGCCCCTGGATTGAGGGGGCATGCCTCCCATGTGGGAGACCCCCAGCCCAGCTCCCACCCTGCAGGGCCCCCACTCACCTGTGTGGAACAAAACCATGCTGAAAACCGATGACTTCCAACTATGGAGACTGCTCTGGGCCCTTCCTCTTCTCTGTCTCTCTCTGTCCCTGCCAAAAACAATAAAATAAATTTTTAAAAACATATATCCCTTGATGGTCTGTTTTGTGACTATTGTTCAAGTCTCCTGCCAAACTCTTCCCAATGAACTGCTCAATTGTCTTGGTGTCTTTGAGCATTAGCCTTAGACACTCCAACGAGCCACATTCAGTTCTCAGCTCTGGTATTTGCTATAGGCTGCTATTGGTATCTTCATTCTTCTATATCAACACATGCAAAGCAGTTCAGTGATCATTTTTCTCTGTCATAAGGCTTCCAGTGAAAATTTTCTCCCTCTAGCCAAGCCTCCTTCCATTTTCTGTTGCTATTTTGTGAAGAAACTTCCATAATAACCTATCACCCGACCCTGTGTATCTGCATTATCACCATCCTGTTCTTAAATTACCCAAAGATCACATTTTTCTGTTAACCGTTGTTTCCTTTCAAGTTTCGTGTGATTTGTTTATGCAGGAATGATAGGATTTATGAATCTTTTTTATTATTTTGATGATTTTTTTTTTCTTTTTTTGAACTGAACTGGGGGCCTCACCGCATTCAGGAAGCACACCCCAGTTCAGCATGTGGGTCCACCTGGGCTGGAGCCGGGATTCGATCCTCGGTCCTCGGGGCTTCAAAGCGAGCGCTTAACCTGCTGAGCCATCCCGGCTTTCCCATTTTTATTATTTTGAAGTAACTTTAAGAGAAAAATGGAAAGAAAACTACAATTTTTTGAACCTTTTAAGAATAAGCTACATTATATACCTGAGTACTCCAGCACAAATTTCTACTAACAAGACCTGTCTTTTTGTTTATAGAATAATCATTGAATGATCATCAAAATCAGAAAATGACATTGCTACATAACTAACATCTGATCCAAAGAGTCAACACAAGTATTGCTAAATACCTAAGTAATGTCCTTGTTTGTCAAAGAATCCAATACAAGGTCATGTGTTGCATATAGTGTCCTGTTCTTTTAGTCTCCTTCAATCTGGAACAGTTTCTCTGTTTTTCATTGAAAAAATTTAAGAGTATAAGACTATTATTTTGGAGAAGTTTCTACAAATTAGGGCATTGAGGCTCTCATTGTTGGTAGAACTAGAAAATGTATGTATATAAGTGTGCATAACCACATTTACATCTGTGTTTATTTCTCTGTCTTTCTATGTGTTCATCAAAAACCATAAGTTATTATACTCCGATTGAAACCTAACACTGGAATGTTCAATCCAGATTTTTCTCTTTCTGTGTTTCTAGCTTCCTTCTCCAATGGTGAGAAAACCATTTGCCATTATCTTCTTTTGTATTTTATTTTTTCATTCTTCCTTCTTGGAGTCCATTTCCCAAACTTTCTTAGACACTTTCTCACTGTGTCCAATTCCTTGCACAGGCTTTGACCCTAATGACGTTTGAAAGAAAGGATTGGCAAAAGGGCAGTCATGCAGGCTAGCTGGCTTCTATTAATAAGTTCTTTAGAAGTCACCACTTTAAAGGACTGTATGACTGTGGATTTGATAATAAGTATGTATCTGGCTCTTTAAGTTTTTTTACTTCCATGCTGTGATTGAGGTGAAGGTAGCTTAACATGTCTTCTTTCTCTTGCCTTCTTGTCATTGGCTTTTGGATTTATACCATTTGAGAGTCATTTCTTTGGAGTGTAGTATTGATCTCTTCTTTGAAATGTCAACAGCACTGAGAGCGGCCTCCTTTCTATAGAACACATAAGTGATTTTTCATGTCACAGATCTAATGATTTTGTAGCCTTTTAGAACATTCAGTGACTTCTCACAGCAGTGTTTTCAAGTTTTTCATTTATTTTATTTTAGAAACAGATGTTCTTTTTCAAATGACAACATAGGCAAGGAACCAACTTAAAACATAAAATGCCTCTTTCTTATAGCAAAGCAGCTTTTGAGAGCATTCTGTGAGGACCACCAGTATACAAGGCCTGTCCAGAAAGTATCCAGCCAAGTACTATGAAAAAGAGAGGCGTTTATGGCTGGGATGTTTTTCATACAGCCCTCTTATATCAGGGAATTTTCGGCTTTTAAATTAATTCTTAGTTGCATGGAATTAATATAATCTTAATCATTGGTTTACAGTACTTTCTTATCGTGAGTTTATGAATAGCCTATTATTTACTTGTTTCATTATTGGTTTTGTGGTTTAGTGATTTTTAGTAACGTACTAGGCACCCACAAACCCACCACCTCTAGCACAAAGCTAGCATCTTACCCCACACTGACCACATGACTTCCTTCCCCATGACACCCTCTTGGTATTTTCCAACAGAACCCCCCCCCCCCAGATTTTTGCCATTAGTCCTTTGCTTTATTATGATGAGAGCTTAGTGCCTTTACATAAACCTCTATAGAGTATACTCTGTGTGTTTATAAAAGGAGGTCTACTTGTAACTGGTTTTCACTTTATTAGAAAAGCATCAGTTAGATATTTTTCACTTATTATTATGTTACTAAGATACATCTAGCTTGTTGTATACCATTTTATGTCCTTTGTTTGTTTGTTTTTTTAACTGCTGTGCAATATTCTGTTGGGTGAATATGCCATGGTTTCTTCTCCCACTGATGGTCACTTGACCTAGCTTTTTCTCTTGTGAGCAGTGTTGCTATAAGTATATTGTAACATCTCCTCTTATAAATGTGTAAGTATGCGGTGGTGTTTATCTAGGTGAGACATCACTATGTCAAATATACATGACTATTTGAAGTTGGGAAATAACTTGAGGAGTTGTTCATTTTAAGAAGAGCTCATTTCACTGCTGTATGAATTGGAATTAGGTCCATGTGGATGAGGGAGCCCAGTAAGGAAACCACCAGAAGAGGCCCCTGGAGGGATTAGGGTGGAAGGACCAGGGCGGGGATAGAGGTGGGAGAGGCAATGTAATTAGAGTCCGATTTAGAAGCAAAAATTGACCTGACATGATAATGGAGAAAGAGTGGCAGGAAAGGGGTGATGATGACAGACCATGGGCCACTGTCTGGATAATGATGT
Source organism: Craseonycteris thonglongyai (assembly GCA_004027555.1). Taxonomy (NCBI): domain Eukaryota; kingdom Metazoa; phylum Chordata; class Mammalia; order Chiroptera; family Craseonycteridae; genus Craseonycteris; species Craseonycteris thonglongyai. The sequence continues at coordinate 11,997 of PVKE010007204.1, read as the reverse complement.
CCTTCACTGTCCAGGTGAAACTGACAGAAGGCCGGGCCACAACCAGGTGTACAGAGCCTGGCTCTCTTCCTTGGTTCAAGTAGTTTTCTCTGCCTAGACTGCTTTTTGTCCCTTTATCCTTTTTATTTATTTTTTATTTTTTTTAAGATTTATTTTATTGATTTTTGACAGAGAGAAACAGAGACAGAGAGAGACAGAGAGAAGGGAGAGGGCCCAGAGCAGTCTCCATAGTTGACATTAGTTTTCCATATAGTTTCACTCCACAGGTGGGCGCAGGGCAGGAACTGGGCCTGGAGCCTCCCACATAGGTCCCGGCAAGAACTGAACTGGGGGCATTCCCCAGTTCAGCATGTGGGTCTGCATGGGCTGGGGCTCGGATTCGATCCTTGGTCCCCGGGGCTTCAAAGTGAGCGCTTTACGCACTGAGCCATCCCAGCTTTCCCTATCTGTCTTTTTTTGTTCCTCTCATAAACTTCTCATCTCTCAAGGCTTGCATTAAATACTGTCTTTTCCCCTGAGCCTTCTTGATTTGCTTCTCTCACTCCTTCCTCTCCCCATCCCGATACTTGTGGCTATGCGTATTTATTCCTTGACTGTCCCAAGTGGATTGAAGGCACAGTCCTTATAACATCAGAGTGCAGGTATTCTGCTTCCAGGACCTCAGCTCCTCCCCAGGTGGGAAGCTTTTCCAGTCTGGGAAGGTGTGTTTGGTTTATCCTTTTGCTTCTAGAGTTTATCAGTCCCTGCTCCAAGAAGCTGAGTGGAATGAGCTGGTCAGATATTTTTCTCTGCAAAAGGGAAAAAGTTGATGGTCAGTAGTGGGAGGGGAAGCTTAGCCCTCCTTTGTTGACCTTTGTGTCTATTCTTGGCTCAGTCCTTGCCTGTCTCCTTTCTGTTAGAGGTAGGTGGGCTTACCTCCTGGAAGGCTTTACCAGGTTGTGTGTGGATTCTCTGTTCCTACCCTAATCTATTTGCCTCTGCTGATCTATCCACCCACCCACCCAATTAATTCACTCAATACTTAAATTCTTTATTCAGCATATATTAAGTAATAGATATACTTCCAGGTGTTGGAAATAGAGCACAGATAAAACCCAGATAAAACTATCAGCCCTCAAAGGAAAAACCAGGCCCAAAACCTAAACAAAATTTTGTCATTGATGGCCAGTTCCTTGCTAGGTGAGGTCAGTGGTTTTCTCATTCTCCTTGGGATGCGTTTGGAGGAAGTAGGCAGGATTATAAAGAGAAGTGGTGGTGACTCTGTCAGGTAAAGAAAATGCAGATTTCTGGGATGGAGAGATGGGGAAAGTTGAATGTCTGTCCTTGGAAGTTATTGCACAGAGACACAATATCCTGCTACCTTCCCGTTATGGGAAAGGCACATGGTTTCCCCCCTTCTTTGATATTTGAGTAAAATACAAAATGGGTGATCTGTGAGAAAAACAGCCTAGTGCAGAGACTCTCTAAGGCACTTCACTCTAATTCCTCACATCACATCTGTGGACACATTGTGAAATAGAAACAGAATGGGCTTCCTGGGCATAAACACCGAAGCATTAGAAGAGGCCTAAAAATCCTAGGTGCTCAGCATTTACACTAAATTGAAATACTTCCTTCCAAATAGCTAAGTAGCTCATTTACTGTCTTAATTAATCCTTCATTCCTGCTCTTTCTCAGTAAAGCCAGATGAAAATTGATCAATAGTCTAAGAATAAAACAATTAAGCTTTTAAAAAATCCCGTGGCAATGATGCAATAAAAAGAGAGGATGTGTCTGAGTCTTGTTGAAGCATAAAGCTAAATTACTCGTAAGTAGATACATGCCTATATTTTATTTGAATCCATATAGAGACTCCTATTTAAGGCATTAATGCTTAAACAAAAGGCTGCTGTCAGGGTCCTGAAATCATTCGTGGACATTCAGAGGTAAAAGAAAGCCCCAGCTTAGACAAATGTAAGGGGTCTAGAATCATCAAGGAGACATAAATATGCATTTGCCTGCATTCTCTGTGAAGTGAGATGAATGCTTCAGTGCTCTGAATCAAGAATGCTGACATTCTCTATCCATTTACGTTAACTCAGGTGTAATTTAATACTTTGCCCCTCATACTATAAATCTCCCCATCTGTTTATTATGCTCATTCATGTTTTCTAAATCATTCCTTCAAAAAACAAATATACCGAGAGGTATACTCTATAATAATTTAGGGGTGAGGAAACACCTTTCTGTGAGGAAAATGAAAATAATATACCCTATAAATCTGTTTCTTGGTGCTGCATAACTAGTGAGTGGAACCTTCCTCCAGCACCTCATTAAAACAGTTCTTCTTGACTTGACATGACTTATTGTGGGTTGGTGCAGTTCCCTGAGCCCCGATTTTCTCCTCTCCAGAGACACTATTATTTCAGGGCAGATCCCAGTACTTCATAGAGAAACTAAGTGGGTAATGAGGTTAAGGCTGTTCTGTGAAGAGTGATCAAGAAGATCACGGTTCTCACACATAACAGAATCTGTTTATGCTGGTTAAGCAGGAAGGAAATTATCCCTGAGCATTAGGTAGCTTACGGAATTCCCAGGAGGGTCAGGAACTAAGCTTAGATCTCCATCACCAAGGACACGGGGCCCGGAGACATGCTCAACCACAGCCTGGAATTTTGGAATGAACTCCATTCCTACCCTTCTTGTCACTTGGTACCAGTGATATTAGGGACTTCTGCCTGCGCTGCTGCCAGAAGACCCAAACACCTTCCCCAGCGTGCTGCCTGCTGCCGCCTTCTCGTACTATTCAGAATGATCTGCCAGGCCTCGTGGAGCTGTGTGCCAGCCTGGCTGACCCTCAGTCACCTGCCTAACTCCCTTCTGGGACATCTTGAAGATGCAGTTACTTATAGAGACAGGAAGCTTGTCAGCAAGGGGCTAGAGGAGGCGCTTTAGCAGCCTCCCTGTCTTAGATGAGTAGCTTTCTCATGACACATGTTCTCAGATCTTCCTTCATCTTCAAGTTCTCTTCTGAAAATTAGCAAATTGGTCTAGGAAAAGAAAGCCATTTTACGCTGTTAAACTTTATGGTAGTTAATATACTTTGGAGATATTTATAAATATATAACTAATATGAAAAGGTCTTAGGGAAAGTATTGACTTCTTAGAAATCACAGGTTGTGGATCCAAATATGCCATTTTCTAGCTACTGATATTAGACATTTATTTATTCAACAAATATTTGAGATCTTCTGCCAGGCACTATCATGAGAGATAGGTGAATATAACATAGCCCTTGTTTATTGGTGGAGAAAGTAAGTAAAAACGTTATTACAGATCAGTGTGATATATGTTAAAATATGATGGAAGCGTGATGGCATGGGAACCGGTGCGAGACAAAGCTTATGCAGTCTTCGGTGCCAGGGATAGCTTCCTGGTTCTAATGGATGATGTATCTAAGCTGAAACCCACATGCCACAGTTGAATAGGAGTTAGGCAGAGATAGCTCTTGTATGTGCCTTTCCTCTCTCCAGAACACTGTCCTAGTGAATACATGTCCCAGGGGATTGGTAACGGCATATACAGAGGCCAGGTGTTGTGAAAAAGCAGGAAGTGTTTGGGGCAATGTCAGTACTTCTGTGTAGGGTCTGTGAAATGGGGATTAAGATGTGTGGAAAAGGTAGTAGGGCCAGTTCAAGAGGACATCTTGTATGTCAGGTTATAGAGTACATACTGTATCAACTATTTAACCTCTCCCAAACCTAACTTCTATATTAGTGAGAACTTTCTCAACTTGACCTGCTAAAAACACACATACACAAAAGCAGACAACACAAAACAAAAACATAGAGAGGGAGAAAGAGAGAGAGAGAGAGAGAATATATTAATTTGTGGGCTAGGAAAGATAACTCACAGGATCCAAAGGAAAAATTTAGTAAGTAACAGCGTGCTAACTTTGGAGTCTGGAACTGAGATTCAGGATATTCAGGGTACGGATTCCTCTCTCTTTCTCTCTGCTTGTCTCTCTACCTCTTTCTTTCTCACTCTCTTTTGTCCCTATTTGGCTTCACCCGAATAACAGGCTTTCTTCACATGGCAGGCTAGATGGCATCCAACCTTCTGGAAATCACATCTTCTAGCCTAGAAATCCTTCTCCTCTGTAGTCTCTTAAGCAACCCAAGAAGCATGCTGATTGACCCTACTTGAGTTATGTGCCCATCGAGTTTCCTCATTGTTACCAAAAGGCTGGCCAACCCTAACTGACTTGACTGGGATCACATGTTTATCCTGGGGGTGGGTAGTATTTTGTGATTAACTGCTTCATTAAAATGATATTGGATAGTTTCTTCCCTAGTGGTTGTTAATAATTTTGTGTTTACCAGTATATACTTGTAGCTTATTATCCCCAGCAGATATTATTAAAATACATGTGTTACATGGTTAAAATATTTTCTATGGAAGTATTATATACTTCCTGACCAATTACTATCAAATTTGACCAAAGATCTTCATTTTACTGACATCCTATTTGGAGCAAGTAGGAACCCTTGGTTGTTGAAAGGCATTGAAATTTAGGAATTTGTGACAACAGCATAAATGAAACTAAGCTAACAGATACAAACTTATTTCTTCAAACATGTACATATTAAACCTACGGAAGAACTCTATGGACTCTGCTGTCCCGATCTTGAATCATTCATCATCATTGGAGGGAGCAGAATTATGATTGGCCAGCTCAGGACATCATGTGTAAATTCTTTGACCAATGAGCAAAGGTTTCATGTTCCTGGATAAGATATGGGAAGTGCTCCTTTGGTACTATCAGAACTTTATCATGTGGGGAGGGGGATGGTATAGTTCTGAAAAGAAAAAGGAACATAGGCTGTAAAACACAATCTGTGTTGACTAGGACTTACTTATTTTTAACATTCCAGAAAATTCCCCACCTACTTCTCCGCCTTGCTAGTTCCTCTCTACCTGTGCACTGAAGATGATAGACAAGTGTCACTGAACAGGCTTCTGGGAATATAAAGAGAAAGTTGATTGGGGGGTGGGAGGCTTGGTCCTTCATGTGTTAAGAGGACAAAAATTTATTTCCTCTGTCTCTTTCAGGAGGCCGGAGCCATCCTGTTCTTCATCTTTTGATTTGTATCAAAGACTAAGTGACTATTTCATCTTATTTTATAAACAGGACTCCTCATTTACCCATTTCAGTTCCCTGAAGGCTTGATAAAAGCTAGAGCTGCAACCTCAAAGAAAACAGAGCTGCAGATACCTCCTTTCACCAGTGTGAACAGAACTCTGCTTTGTGTGCCGGCCTTTACCTAGAGAAGACCACGGGCATGGACCCACAGGGGGACTGTTTGTCATCCTTGCATTTATGACCATCTTGCCTCAGTGACAAGCCTTCTCTTTAATAACAATGCCTTAGAGAAATCTTCCAAACTGATTTGGGGCCACTGGTTTGTGCTGACATTTGTGATCAGGGAGAAATTGTATGCTAAACCTACTGAAAACACCATTTTTAATTAAAATCTGGGCTCTTATCACGTAGGACTAAATGAACATCATCTATTATCTTGTATTATTGAAGTCTAATGTCTAATAAACACCTGTCCTTGGGAACTGCCTTTGGGATTTGAAGCCTGAATTGAATTATTGTTGGTAAAGTATAGATTGAGACTTTTTTTCCCCCCTTGCAGCTTAGCCTACTGTCTACAAGATAGGTCTGTTTTCCTAGCAGGGGCCTGCTCATTCTTGAGCGCAGATGATCAGTTGGCTAAGGGAGTCCTTCCTGCCATCTTAAATATAGTCTGGTATTGTTCCTTTTAAATCTTGATGGGTCCATGCTGCTGACAAAAGGACTGGGACAGAGCAATTAAAATAAAAGATGACACTGTCTCTTCTATCATTACTAATGCGAATGTTCAGCCCACATGGGAACTAAATTTGCGGGACTGTGTTGCACTTCTACTTATTTTATCTACCTTGGAGGACTGTAACATGATGCATACAATAGGCTTTTTATCTGTACTTTAATGGGAAACAGGACATATTTTATTTTATACATGGAGAAACTGAAGTCCAGAGAGAGTTCCTGCATGAGGTGGAATTGTGATTTAGTAATGGTTGAGCTAGGGGAACTATCCAGTTCCTTTGACTCTTCTTTGTTCTGCACTAACAGTTCCCAAAGTGCAGGGCTCCTAACAGTGAAGCTTTAGACAGGCTGTGAGGGTTCCATGCGGAAAGAGTTATTCCCTCTTCAATTCTCTTTCAGCCTCCAACAAGAAGCCAGCCTAAGTTCAGTGCCAGACTCTACCTCTGTGAACACTTGCTAATCTATGTGTAGCAGAGACAGCAAGCCTCACTAAATTCTGTTAGACTTAATAACATAGCTTTGTTCCCATTGAATTAATTTTCACAGTTACCTTCCCTGTATGAGACGTGATACTGCTTTTATGTTTTGCAGTAGCTATATAAAGTTACTTTTTAAAATAAAAATTAAAATAAAGTGAGTTGATTTATAGAAAAACATTAAGAAGTAGAGGTACTGGGGATGCCGGAATAGCTCAGTGGTTGAGTACTTGCCTTGCAGTCACAAGGTCCAGGGTTCAATTTCTGGCCCTGGCTGGTGCAAACTCACATGCTGAACTGTGGCACAACTGGTAACTCCCAGGATGGCTCAACAGTGAAGGTTCTCACCTACCATGTGGGAAGAAGTCCCAAGTTCGGTCCCTACCCCACGTGGCTCCACAATGAAACCATGTCACAACTAATGATGTACAACTATGGAGACTGCTCTGCGCCCTCCCCCTTTTTCTCTCTCCCACCCTCTCTCAATAAAATAATAAAATAAAATAATAATGTTTAAAAAAGTAGAGGTGGCATAAGGATATGGTAACAAAAAGTGTCCCCAGGTTACAGTTTGGGAAACATGGGCGTGTATCATACTGCTTTTCAAATAGGCTTCAGAAAAAACTTGACCACCAATCCGTACCACTTTTCTTTCTTTCTATCTATCTATCTATCTATCTATCTATCTATCTATCTATCTATCTATCTATCTATCTATCTATCATCTATCTATCAATCATCTATCTATTTAAACTATCATCTATCTACTTTCTAGGCCACCACCTAGTTTTTGTTTGACTTTCTGATTGGCTGAATTCCATCCATTCTTGGGCTACTGTATGTGGTCATCTTAAGGCAACTCCCAGCTGTATGGCAGAACCTTTCAGTAAACAAGCAAGCAAGCAAGTAAACAAACCAACAAAGAGCCCAACAACCTTGAAATAGAACGGTTGTGCTGCATGTGAAGAAATGTGCATGCTCATTGGGAGGAACACGGAGACAAGGCAATTGTGTGAGAAAAACCTTCTTCCTAAGGCTGCGTTTCTGTAACTTTCAGGCATCCCTCCTCTTAGCAGCCCCTGGTCGGATGGCTCTATTGTGAAAGATGACAGGAGGGAACAGTGCCTCTTGTCCTGACCTCTGGTCTCCCCAATGTTTCCAGAATGTTTGCCGAACTCTCAGGGAATGGAGGCAGCTTATGTGTCTTTAGTGGGAAAGAAGTGTTAGGTTGGCCCCCATAATGGGACCACTTCTAATTAAGCCTGTCTTTGTGGCTAATCCATGCTTCATCAACAAGTAGTTGCCCACTCAGCCCAACACAGGGAAGGTAAATCTATCTAATTCTGGACAATAATAGGAAAGAAGTTTGCCCATGGATTAAAGTCATATTCTTCAAAGAGCCGTCTCAATAATCAAGTGTAATGTTCTAATTGCCATCCTTTGTCTTAATTCTCATTTGGTTCCTGTTCTGATCATTTGCTTGTTTTTCTTCAGGCACTTTCTTTACTTATCCCTTTCATCTCTCCAAGGGCCTTGACCTTCAAAACTGCACTTAGGACTTGCTTCTCACTGCTTTCTGGCTGACTTAGCAAGGATAGCATGAGCAGGGTGTTGGAGGAGAGGAGAAAGAGAGAAGGCAGGGTATTTTCTCTCTCTCTTATTTTCAGCAATAGTTGCTGCGGACATACCTTGATTCCAGCTCTCAAAACCCAGCGACTACACCTGGGAGCAGGTGCCTTCTAAACAGCTCCAGTCGTTTCTGTTTGTTTGTTTGTTTGTTTCTGCTCGAGGTGCCATCTCCTGGGCTCCTTTAATGCAATCTCTTCCCCTTTGTCCCTGTAGTCCTTGGGCTGGTAATGGCTTCCCCCAGATTCTGATCTCTGGATTGCTACTCCTTTCCATGTTTGCATTGATAGCTCTTCTAAATGCTTTATAACTCCTTTCCCAGAATCATCCTCTCTACTGAGTTAAACATATGGGTTTCGTTTTCCTGCCTGGACTCCGATGAATCCAGTTCCCAATTCAGGAGGGGAAAACAGGGTTCTGAACATTCCATTGGTCCCTTGAAATAGCATCAGAATCCAATCCAGAATCTAGACTTTTCTAGCATGGCTTGACATCCTTGACTAAATGCAATTTTAATTCATTTATGACACCCTGTAAGTGGGCCTGGAAAAAGAGATCAAACTAATGATCTAAACACAAAAGTGTAAAAATAAAAATACAATATTGGAGAATATTTATGTGTTATTGGTGAGAAGACTTGTAAGTATTAACCTCAAGTTACAGCTGCAGAAACTGAAGCTCAGTGGGACTTAGTCACATGGCTAAGCACAGAAACACCACTAGAATTTCAACCCCAAAGAGCACGGACTGTGCATGTCTTCCTTAGTGACGTATCCCCAGAAGCTAGAAATATTTGTCACATGCTGTGGTGTTCCCGACCACAGTGCCAGCAAATGGGAGAATAAGATTTCAGGTGCAGTGTGCCTAGCCTTTCGGGTTACCACTTACCAAAGTCACCTCCCAAGGACCTCGGGATAGAGGCACATGGAATCATAGGAGGCCTTCAAGGGGTGGAGGTTAGGACGTTTGATCAACTGTGGTGGGGTCAAACAGGATTAGTTAGGATGAGGTCAATGAGCCAATGAGATACAGATGCTTGCTGGGTTACAGGGTACTCAACGAAGTAAAATGTGACCTCATAAAAATTATTCAGAAGGATGTAATAGAGGTGAAGAAGATTTGTCTCACTTGAAACACAAAGTAAACCAGAGCACAGGTGGATATATCTAATTAAAGGTAATAATGGAGCCTGTTGACAGAGAGACACTTTTGTCTCAGGTTGTCTCTGTTGCTTCCATTTGTTATTTATTTTGGAGTTATTTGTGGACATTGCGTCTTTTTTGTTGTTGTTGCATTCTCCTAATGGCAGAAGAAAAGTAAAAGATTAGCAGAAGCGCTGGAGTGCAAAGTATACATATAAAGGTTAATATTAAACAAATGAAGGCAGCCAGAGCTGCCTTCTAACCTACATGATCATCCTTTGGCTCCTTTATAAGTTAAATTATGTCAGTGACAACATAGAAGAAAAAGCGAAAGAGCTTCTCTTTTCAAGTAACCAGTGATAACAAAGCCCTGCTGCCTGAGGAAGCGCACCGGGCTTCAGTGTATTACACGGGTTCTGCGTTGTTCCCAAGAGGCCCTCAGGTCCGCTTCCCGCTGCTTCTGCCTCCCCACCGGGGCCCAGCACCTCCTGGAGCCTCCATCAACCTCGCTGCAGCACCTGTTCTGCTTGAGCAAGGCCCAGGCTGTATTTCTTGTTAAATATGTTGAATGTCATCCCTGGAAACATTTTTATAAAAAGTAGAACTAAGTAATTTAGTAGGAATCTTATCTCTATACAGTCTCTTGATATTATTAATTTTCACAAAGAGTAGTGTTACAAACTGAATCTGACAGATTCATAGGTTGAAGCCCTAACCCCCAATATGATTATATATGGAGACAGAGCCTTTAAGGAGGTAATTAGGTCAATGAATTCATAATGGTGGGGTCCTCATCTAATATGATTGGCATCTTTATAAGAAGAGGAGGAGACACCAGGAGTGGGTGCAAAGAGAGAAAAAGTCTGTGTGAGGACAGAGTGAGAAAGCAACCATCCACAAGCCAGGGAGAGAGGCCTCACTGGAAACCAGTGCTGCCTGCACCTTGATCCCGGATGTATGTCACATGAATTTCTCGTGCTTACGCCATCCAATCTGTGGAATTCTGTTATGGCAGCCTTATCAGACTAATACAAGTAAGGATGAACTGAAAAGGGAAAATCTACTCTCTTTTCATGATGTGAAGAAGGGTAAGCCCCTAGAAATGGCAGTAGACCTGTGTGATCAGCCTTGTTGTGTGGAGACCGAGCAAAGGCGTCGCAACATCTACTGGTAGAAAGTGGCGTGATGCTGCAACATGTTTCCTTTGAGTCGGTGATTAGTTCTGCATCTCTTCATTACCTATCTGCCTACATCCATCAAGTGTCAAAATAATAGAAATTCAATGATGACTCTGAGACAGAAAGATAAATGACATATTCCACTTGAGGGTAAAAGGCCACTCTTGATTTTCTAATAATAGTCTTTCAATCTACACTTTCACACATAATTCTTGACACTCCAGAATGTCTTTATAATTTTTTATACCAATGTGGCTTTATATACGCCAGCAGATATGGATTGGGCAATATTAATTAGAATCTCCCCTGGTGCAATTGCTCAGTGCTTTTTTCCTCCCTTGTGCATGAACTAGAACTTGTATGTATAAATATATATATTAAGCGTTTGAGGCTTGTAAGCCCCTGTGCTAGTTCTGAAATGAATCAAATGCATGCTCTTCAGTAGGCAGTCTATACTCTGAACATTTACAAGAATTGCTTTTGCTGCCCAAACATTCATTCCCTGTAGAATAGTACGTTCTTTTTATAATGACACTTTGTTTGTTCTTGATGTTAAGGCGTCTTTGGTGAGTAATATAAATAATGTTCCTAATGTAGGCGCCAGAATCTATGTTTTAATGTTCAGATTAGGGGTTCACCATGTTAAATGTTTGTCAAGATAATTAAAGGACTAGTTGCAAATAGTCAAATCCTTTTATGATAGCAATTATGCATTGTGGTGATTATTCATTTAAAAAATGGCATATTTAGTGTTTTCTTAATGAAAGGTGGAAACTTTTGGCATAGACTGGTCAGAACTCTGTTGGCTGGATTTAGGTTTCTCTTTGTCCTCCATTGTTGACCTTCTGCTCTTCCTTCAGTGTTATAATACACTGTCGTCATCATCTCTTGTGTGTGTTCAGCTATCATAGTCTTAAATTATAAACCACCTCTCTTAACCTCAGCTTTTTTACTTGCTCAAGCTCATTTTAAGCACAGACTCTAACTAGTTGTATTGCTAGGAAGAGTTGGGGTTGTTTTTTTGTTTTTTTTTTCCTTGTTGTACACTGTGAAATGCCTACTGCCCCTACTGCTAGGTATGTATTTCATAGAAATGGCTTCTCTTTCAATTTGTGAGGAAATGTGTGAGTTGTACAAAACACCTACACTGAGGGAACTGTTATGTGTTCATGTATTGTGGTGGAAAGAGTAAGTGGAGATTGCTTCTGAGCTCCAAATGTGTTTCCCTCTCACTGAGCAAAAGTGTGAGCACCGGAACACATATGGCATGAATTACCATCTTGTCTGGTGGCAGTAATTTACTGTGACTGTTCTGTGACCATCACAAATCCACATCTAACCCATGAAAATGCCACCACCTGGAGTCTGCTTCCCTGCAGTCCTGTGTCCACTGTCTTTCATCCAACATATGTCTTTTATCAGTAGAGAGGCATATAGAGGTATACTAGGACTGTCTGGAAAAAATTCACCCATTGTCAATATAATGAAACCAGTTACATGGCTGGATACTTTCCAGGCATCCTTCATAGATATAGGGATCTTTTCTGATATTTATCGAGTACCTCCTCTGTTGTGTATTTATAACACAAAATAAAAAGGCAAAGAGGAGTCATGGGAATTAGGGCTGAAATGATTGTTTGAGAGTAAAATTTGGAGTCTTGAACTGTGTGAGAGTTGCCAGAAGTTCTTTATTTTTTTTTTTTTTTTTTTTTTTTTTA
>PVKE010007203.1:0-51517 GCA_004027555.1 Craseonycteris thonglongyai | reverse complement strand
AGTTTCGTGGTTACCTGGGGAAGGGGGAGAAGGGGGGAGGGAGAGTTGTGGGGGGAGGTGGGAGTGGGCACCAGATATATGGTGGTGGAGGGGGACCTGATTCTGGGTGGCGGGCACATAATGCGATGCATGGGTGATGTGATGTGGACTTATACATCGGGAAACTATCTAATTGTTACCAACCAATGTCACCCCATTAAATTTAACAATAAAATATAATAATTAAAAAAAAAAAAAAAAAAGAACAGGTGGCCACAGATGCCTCAAGTCAAAAGTAAAGCAACACTGTTGAATATGACAACGTATCAGCCCTGTGGCAGGTCCCGTGTGGGAAGGTTATCCCTGCACACCACGCTGCTTTTGTGGGCACAACATCTGAGGGAGAGAGAAAGGATATTTTCCTGCTCCATCGTGAGAGGAGTTCTGAACCTGGACTAGTTAAACCAGATTGCCCACGGCCTCTCTAGACAACGTGTCCCGGAGTCCTAGCCAGGATTGTGCTATACTGCAGACCGTTCTGCTCAGCTGACAGTCGGTGTCTAGATTATGCTGTTTATTTCATCTGCTTATTTGTTCTCTTGCAGATTATTTGGTTTCAGTGTGGTGTTCATCACTTAACACTTTTTTCTGTTCCCTTGCTCTCCATTTTTGCTTTAGGATCTATCATGAGGGGAGGCAGTGAGTCTAACCTTGGGTTAGGAGCTCAGACTCTGGAGCTGGAGTCTGTGTTCAAATCCAGCTGTGTGTGAGCATGACCTCTCTGTGCTTTGGCTCCTTCATCCATAATGGAAATAATAGGTTCTGTCTCATAGTGTTGCTGCAAGTATTATAATATGCAATGCATTCAGAGCAGTGCCTGACATGTCCTAAGTACCATATGAATGCTCACTCTGTTCGTGATTTTAGTTAAGTGACCAGATTTTAGATATGCTAACAGAGGATACAAGACCTGAACCAGGGGGCTCTTCTGCTTGGGGTGTGTGTGGGGAGTGATTGGATCCTTTGGCTCACTATTTTGGAATTCAATGGCGATTTCCATTCTGAACATTTGGTGGAAATCTTTGACTGTTAGGGTCTTTTAGGTGCTGGCTTCCATATGTCTTTAGGCTACTCCACATTAGCCTACCTCGTGGGAGTGCTCTCATACTCCTGCAGTGCTTCTCAGGTGACCGGGGGACTGTGATGACAGATCCTCACTGTGGAGATGGAAGAACAGCCCCGATGTCTGGGAGATAAACCATGACTGTTAAAGCTGTTATGTACTGAGCATACGCTCCCATCCTCCTCCTCTTCGTCTGAGAAGCTGCTCTTCTACCTCCTGTAGTCCTGGAGGGGCTCTGCGTTCAGGTGACATGTACTGCCTCTTGCACTCACGTGGGCACGTGACTTATGCTCACCCAGCCTTGGTCCTACATCCCTCCAGTCACAGTGACTGACTGGCTTCGGGAGGGGCATTTGCTCTATCTGGGCCACAAAGATGCCTCCCTGAGGCTCTTCTACTAGATCACGTGGGGAAGACTGCTTTTTCATTATGTTCGCAAGTTGTAAGGATATTGGCAGGGGCTTCCAGAAGCCCTGTCTTCTGTAAGGTGGAAGGAAGGAAGGAATGAAGTTAACCTGCAAACAGAAGCAGATATAATCAGGGTGGAGAAAGAGAGAGAGACAGAGACAGAGACATGAAAACATCATCTGAGTACCTAGATCACACTTTACCTGAATCAGTCCATATGCTAAGTTTCTCAATTACATGAGTTTATATTTTCTAAATTTCTACAATGAACATGTGTTGCTTTTGTAATTAACAAAAAGTATTAAAATAAAAATGACTCCCAATTATGTAGATGGTATCAAATAAGAGTGACCAAATAGCATGAGGGAAGTGCTAATAACAGCTTATTTTCTCTTTTAGCAATTTTTGTGTGCATTTATTAACTAATGCTTGATTATTTTAAATGGTCAGTGTTGAATGACCTCAAGTAAGGGTTTGTGAGCTGATTTTCAAAATTTAGCTTTGGCATCCAACACTATGTCATCCATATGCTTCATGATACATTGGACACAACTAAGCCATACACAAACTACTTACTGTCAGGATATTAACTATCTGCTGAGTGGTGTGCACATATCCATTTAGGATGGAAGACGGAGGCCTGTCTGAAATGCTCAGGTATTGTTTTTTTGTTTGTTTTTTGTTTTAAATTTATTGGGGTGACTGGGTATTGTTAAAGAATATATTGAGAATGTATTTTTAAAGAAAAATTGAGCTAAAAATCATGAAGTCGTGAGGGTATACATTTGCTTAATTTCCCATGCTTTCCAATTAGCAAAATGTGCAAAATATCCAGGGTCAAAGGTGGAAGGAAACAAATAGCGATGATGAATTTAACTGGGCAAAATTCCATGTCCAGTCTCCTGAATGTACAATAGTAAGACAAAAATTATTTAATATAGTACGTAATTTAGAGAAAATTAAGACCGAATACAAACTTTTGACATGAAATGGGAACTGAACATATTGTGTTTGTTTTTATAGTATATTGGCTTTCCTTTTAAAATTTAATCTTATATTTACCCTCTTGCTAATCCTGATTTAAGTAGACAGCCTTTTAACACTCCAAGGGGTGCTTTGTTCATTGATGTTAAGCCAGAGTACCTTGGGATATTTTACAAACACATCCATTGAAATAGCTGACTTCTCCAGTTTTGACACTTTACTAAACTAATATAACAGGTAGTTCAATTTAGCTGCTGTATGGAGAGCAATCGTTCAGCACAGTTTGATATTTAACACTGCCGCTTAACCATAAAAAAGTACAATGTATGCTAATATGTTCTATTCAGGCCTGTTTCCAACAAAGCCTACAATTTAGCCACTTCGAGTTCTCACAACTGCTGTTTACTAATAATGCTTGATTTCAACAAAAAAAGCCTGCCTTCAATTCAGACAGCATGGAAAACTCTTATTTTGAGGGAAGTTAATCACTTGGTGATTCTTTAATCCTTATGCTAAAAGTCGAATGTAATTTTCACATCTCCTCTGTTTTCTTTCTTTGCGCCATGTTTTGCATCCGTACGGAATTAAAGCAACTACAGTGTGTTCACAGTTTATGCAGGGGATGCATTCCTAACACACTCACATAATCCAAAGCTTACACAGTTGAAATTGAATTTTCACAGAGGAATACATATAAAATAGGATTTGCTGGATTCAACTGTGAATAAAGTGAGGACGCATTCATTGTGTTACATGACACCATCTAGAATTGGCATGAAATGCCACTGCACTGTGTAGTTTTCACCTCCTCTCACATGTCTGTGGAATCATGAGACTATCTGTGTATTCATGCTGCTGAGTCAGGAATGGGAGTGTAGCTCCTCCCCGAATGGTAGGCGTGGAGTAGCCACAAGAATGGTGGTGGGACAGCTTTAAAAACATGGCCACAGATTCATGGGTACTGCTTCCACTGAGAAATTGGTCTGTGCCCCTTCCTCTTGCATTGGGGCTGGCTGTGACCAACAGTGACAATGATGTTGTGTGACTTCCAAGGTGTAGTAGGCAGAACAAAGTCCTCCCTCCACCGGCCCATAGATGCCCACATCCTAGTCCCCAGCACCTGTGATTTTGTTACATTACATGGCAACATGGACTTTGCTGTTATGATTAAGTTAAGGATCTTGAGATAGGAAGGTTATCTGGGTGGGCCCAAGGTAATCACAAGGGTCTTTATAAGAAGGAGACAAGGGCATTAGAGGCAAAGAGAAATCTTAAGATGTTCTGCTGCTGGCTTTGAAGATAAGTGGCAGGGGCCCTGGGCCAGGGAATGCTGGTGGTCTCCAAAAGTTAGAAAAGGCAGGAGAACCAATTCTCCCCTAGAATCTCCAGAAGAAATGTGGCCCCGCCAACACCTCATTTTTATCCTGTTGAGACCCATTTGGGATTTGGGACTTCCCAAACTGTAAGATGCTACAGCTGTGCTGTTTGAAAGTACGGAGTTTGCGGTAATTAGTTATAGCAGCAACGAGAAGGTGGTCACACAAGATTTGGAAGGCGTGGTTCTCTTGGAATGATCGTTCTCCACATGCTCCCTCTCAGGTGTCTCTTTTCTGGAATGCAGCCGTCATGCTGTGAGCAACCCAAACCACGTGAAAAAGCTGGATGTGGGAGCTCTGGCTGCAGCTCCATAGGAGCCCAGCTTTTGCGCCCTCCAGTCCAGGGGTCAGATATGTAGGCGAAGAAACCTCCCTGTGACCCCTGCCCCCAGCCATCTGAGGTACCCCCCAGCTGTTGGCATCTTCCCCAGCTGAGTCCCAGACACAGTGGCATAGAGAGAAGCTATCTCTGCTGCCCTCTGCCCCAATTCCTGACCCACGGAATCCAAGCGCTTAATAAAATGGCTGTTATTTATACCAGTAAGTTTGGGGGGATTTGTTGGGGCAGTGGGGAAGGTGAGGGCATGTGAACCGAGGCAAACTGTCTCTGCCCAGAGGCCAGCGTGCGGACCTGTGTCCGGGAGACACCACATCAGTACAAGGACTTTTTGTAGAGACCTCAGAGGTTGAGATAGTCAATCACACTGCATCAGTTAGGATGATCCTAGCAGCAAGCCACAGACAGACACCCCGGAGACCCGTTGCTGAAAATTTAAATATGTTTTTCATTTGCATATGAGATGCTAAGAGGGAGAGGAAGCCAAGAGAGGGTGGATGTAGCAGCTTAACAAGATCCTTCTACTCTACCATCCTTAGCTTCTTGGTTTGTACCCAGGCTTGTCACCTCATGGTGATAAGCCTAAAAGGATGTGTGTGTGTGTGTGTGTGTGTGTGTAAGGAAAAGGATAACAAAGTATGCACCATAGTTTGCACTATTGAGGTGTTCCTTACTTTATGTTTCTCCTGTCAATTAAATTTGATATATGTGCATTATTGATACCTAGGTGTTGCTTTTGGTGGGTCATGGTTGCATTGTTATAAGACAGTTTGGATTGGGTTTTAAAAGCATAGTAGGTATTAATGAGAACCGCTTTAATGAGTATCTTTTCTTTTGAGGGAATCCCTCATGCAAGTCTTTTGTTGGCATTTGTTTGGATCAACTAACATTTTGGGGACACCTGTTTCATACCAAGCATAGCCCTGCGAATACCAAATGGTCCCTCTCTTCCAAATTGTCAAAACCTATTTGTATTTTAACTATGTTTTTCCAAATTGGCAGGCTTAATGATATACCTTCAATTCCATCAGCTATTCTGTCAGCAAGTAATTAATGAAAATGGTAAATAGTACCAGGCAAAAACTGACCCTTGTGGAACTACATTTATTAAATTCCCTCAGGCTGACATTTACACTGACCTGTTAATCAATTTTGCATTCACTGGATACATAAATTATAATTTCCCAGTTTCATGATGGGTAGTTCATTCAAGATAAAGCCTAGCTAGAGTATGAAATAAATTCCTCTCCTTCAAGCACAAGAATCATCAGATTTATTCTCAAAGCCATGTTGAGTGTTACTCCAGCTGTAGCTGTCTACTAAAATAAGCTAGGGCTGGCTTTCACATTTTTTAGAATTTGAATTCTACTATAGGTGAGGGGCTTAGTTCCATTAATGTCTTTATCTGTTTTTCTTTGTAAGGAAGAAAATTGTAAGAAGAAGGATTTTATTATCTATGAACATTTTTTTGTATTTATATTTCTAAAACTTTAGTAATAATTGTCACTCAAGTATAGATTCTGACCTTTCCAGCCCCTTTGACATGAATGACAGATATGGTCCCATTTTCAATGACGTATGTTTGCTGTCAACTAAAAGCAAGCAAACAAACAAGCACGCAAACAAACAAACAAGAAAAGCTTATAAAATACCACCATAAAGAAATCCATTTGGGAAGTATATACTTCCAAGTAAGTGTGTATGGGGGTACCTATAAATCGGGTAACTATACTCTTGTGCCCTCAGCTCTTCATCCCCTCATCTCATTTTCAAGAAGTAAGTATTTCTCTACTTTTCAGGACTCACCTCAGAAATACCTCCTTCTCCCTCCTTTAAAATTTTAGGTAGCTGAACCCCTCTCAGCACTTCTTTTGGGGGCAGCCCTGACCCCCTGGCAGGCTGACCAGACATCCCATTTTAAACAGAATGGAAAACAATGGTGCTGTCCCGTGTCAGACAGTACATAGGGTCAGCCTAGTCTCCCGGCTAAATTCAAGGTGTCAGTAGGCTGAACATACGTATTGTTTGAAATAGGACAGTACCGTTGTTTTCTGTCCCTTTTAAACCGGTATGTTTGGTCAGCCTACTTAGCATGCCATGCCCTCAGGAACTGGTTGAGTGATTGAAGGACCTGATCATTTGTTCAGTGGGGACTGGAGAATGCTTTCAATGTGCACCTGTATCCTACACCCTCATGCTGCTGATTGCTAGCAGGAGTGTGGGTCCGAAGGTGGGAGGAAGCTTTTGGTTGACCTTGGTTCTCCATGGATTCCCAGTGCAGGATTGAAGGTATAGATTATGCTAAATGCTCATTTTGGGAATGTCCAAATTAAGGTATTTAAAGTATTTAAGATAAAATTTCTTATACAGCTAGGGGCGGTGCAAAGCCAATTGAGATCGGTATACTCTCTGAACAAGAGCTACAAAACTGTCGACGTGTTTTGTAGCCACATACAATAGGCTTTGCTCTAACTGGAGTGTGGGTCCAAGAATGAAATCCTGGCAAAATGCAGTTACTTTTTCTCCAGAGTAATTGAGTCTCATCCTAAAGTATCACAAGCACTTTATGGACCACCCCGCTTTCTGTGGTCTTGCTCACTTTTCTAACAGTGCCTGGACACTGATTCATGATAACATTGGTTTAATGTGCAATGGAGTATTCTTCCCTAAATCTCTTTCTCTTCCCTCGTCTTTGACAGTATGTAGAACAGAGGTCCCAGAATGATGAGTCCAGTGATGGAGCACTGAGAAATATGTATACAAAAATACAATTACCTTTTCTTTTGGTGCCTTACTTTCTCTCATGCATCTTCTTGTGACTTCTGTAGCAGATACAGTCTCCTTTTACTACATGAGGAGATGAGAGGGGTTGGGGTGGGCTGGACCCTGGTGATCACATAAGCTGTGGAAGATCATAGAACTAGGAAGGCATTGAGTAGGATTCCGAGGCCAGCCTCATCTCCGCCCCTGCCCCCAGCCCAGCACATCTGCCTTCTCTTCCTCCTTCCTTCCTTCTCCTCCACAGTCCAATGTACAGATGTGATCCTGTAACGGGCTTTGCAGCCCCGCTCCATACACACATGCACCTCACTCCCCAGTTCGGAGAGGATGAACTGAAAGAGGAGGCACCCTGGAATCTTGGACCTGTTTTTCTGATGAGACTGCTCTGAGGCTTTTTCCGGTGGTGGTCTTCGGATGTCTTCCCAACAGAGGTGAATGCTGAGGTGAGGCCAGGCTCCCTGTGAGCGCTTGCTGCTTCCGGGGCAGTGTGCATCCTGTCACCCATTCTTTGCTTCCGTCCTCATGGCTGTTCCTGTGAGGGAAGGCCTTCCCTTCTCTCCTTGTCCCTGGGCCCAGCTAGCCTGAGCCCACCTGCACATTGTAAAGCATGCAGGCCTTCCTTGTGGGGCAGCGGGGCCTGGAGTGTGGTTCTGACCCAGGCTTCTCTAAGATGTCCTCAGCCGTGCTCCGATGCCCCTGGAGCCCTGCCACCCACGGCTTGCCCTGGCCAGATCTCATACTTTTGGCTCCTGGCTGAGACACAGCAAAGCCATTCCTGTCTGTGTTTCTTGAGGAGTATTTGCTCAGCTCCCAGAGTGACTGATGCTCCTGTCTGAGCACCACAAATGGAAAGGGAACCAGGCAGTCACATGGGTGACATCAAACTTATTAATCACAATGTTTGCAAGTAAAGCGGTGGTCTTGGGTTTGATGTAGCTGTTGAGAACCTGCAGTGTGCAAGGACTATGCCGGGGTGAGACCAGATGCTGTGAGAGTCAAAGCCTAAGTGACAATTCCCGTGTTGCCCCCTGCCACAGCCAGAGGCAAAAGAGAGAGACTCCCTGCTGTGTGGTCCCACCTCCTCTCCCTCCAGCCACTCGGCTTCTCCTGACCCAGTTCAGGGCAGCAACCCCCATGTGCATATGCCTCAGCTCTAGAGGCAAACTTTAGAAGCACAGGGAGGTCTACTGGTTATGAACAACATGTCACTGAGGAATAATCTCACACAGTTTCATGCTGTATAGACAAGACAATAATAAACCATATTGCTAATAAACAATGGCTCTGGAATAAAAGAAATGAATGGTTTTTCCTCAAAACTGTCAGTACTTTTATTCCTTTCCCTCTGCCCCTACTAAGACCCCCACCTATGTCTTTCCTCAGCCTGTCAGTAAGGCATGAAGGCATCTACTAGATCGGGGTTCTCAGCCTGTATGGATCCCAAGCTGAGAACTATGACCACTCCAGTCAGCATCTGTGCTTCACTACAATAGTATTATGGACTAAATTGTGCCCCCTCCCCCCCAAAAAAACCTCATAATAAAGCCCTAACCCCCAGTTATGTTTATATTTGGAGATAGGGCCTTGAAAGAGATAAGTAAGGTTAAATGAGGTCAGAGGGTACAGCCTTAATCTAGCAGGACTGGTGTCCTTATAAGGAGAGGAAGAGAGGGGAAGCCAGGATGGCTCAGTGGATTGAGCACTTGCTTTGCAGCCCCAGGGACCAAGGATCGAATCCCAGCCCCGGCCTGTGTGGACCCATATGCTGAACTGGGGAGTGCTTCCCATATGGGAGGCCCCCAGTTTGGCCCCTGGCTTAAGGGGGTGTGCCTCCCACATAGGAGGCCCCCAGCCCAGCTCCCGCCTGTGTGCCCCCCCCCCCCCACCTGTGTGGAATGAAACCATGTCAAAAACTGATGATATTCAACTATGGAGACTGCTCTGGGCCCTCCCCCTTCTCTCTGTCTCTCTCTGTCTCTGTCTCTCTCTCTCTGTCCAAACAATAAAATAAATTTTTTAAAAAGAAGAAGAAGAAGAGACGCCAGGGGCACGCACAGAGGAAAGGCCATGCGGGGACACAGCGAGAGGGCAGCTGTCTGCGAGCCAAGGAGAGAGGCCTCCGCAGAAACCACACTTGCTGGCACCTTGCTCTTGGACTTACAGCCTCTAGAACCGTGAGAAAATAAATGTCTGTGGTTTATGCCACCCAGTCTCCGGTCTTTCGTTAAGGCAGCCCTGGCAAATGAACACAAATGGTCATTTTCAACCTTCATTTAGTCACTCAGCAAATATTTATTGAGCACGTACTCAGCTCAGGCACTCCACTGTCACCACAAACACAGCCTAAACAGGAGACAGGGCCACTGCAGGAGAGGGGGCGGGAGCCCTCCTAGAACCCAACATGAGTACCTCCTGTTGAGACAGAGTTTGAAAAGGTCCCTGTGCAGGACCTGACACGGACCTCCTGGGCCACCTCCCCAGCCCTCCCCCCACCCTCCACGTGTCACTGCACAAGACTGACACACTGAGGACAGCTTACCGTGTCCACCTCACCTTTTCAAACAGAGTCTGGGGCACAGAAGGCACCCTCTCTTTCCTGCGACATGGGCTTTGTTCCAAGGGGTTCCTCTCGTCTATACCGGTGGCCCCTGCGCCAGCTGAGTCAGTGCCACCTGGGAACCCATTAGAAATGCACATTCTCAGGCCCCACCCCAACCTCCTGATCAGCAGCTCTGGGGGTGCAGCCTGAGCCTCCAGGCGATTTTTGGAGGGATGCTTGAGAGCGGCTCCTCTATACCCCATAGCGCTCATTGTGACCCAGAACCCAGCTCTCGCCACCTCCTCCCCAGTTCTTCCCCCTCACCCCCACCCTTGTGCCTGTGTGAGGCAGTCCCCACACTGGCTGAGGCCACAGGGCCCACAAGGGGGACACAGTCACCCCCAGTTTACTGCGGAGGAGTCTGAGGTTCTGGAAAGCTTACAACCCTTCCCAAGGACAAGTGGCTAGTAACGGGGTCCTGATCCCAAAGGCCAAGCAGCATGCTTTTGCCTCAGGCCTTTCCTATCCCCTTCTCTCTTCCTATCACCGGAGGTTGCGCTCTGTTTCCGTTTCTTTTTTCTTAGCCCTTGTACTAACCACACATGATCAGATCCCATTCGGCCTAATGGGACTCGGCTCAGCAACATCTGCAGAGGGTGGCAGGAGGACTGGGGAGGTGGCCCGGGAGGTCCGTGTCAGATCCTGCACTAGGACCTTTTCAAACTGTCCCCAACCGAGGGTTCTAATGTTGCATTCTAGAAGGGCTCCCCCGATCCTGTCTCCCCCAGTGGCTTTGTCTCTTGGTTATTGCTGTATTCTTGGTAATCAGAGGAGTGGCTGGGCCAAGTAGGTGCTCAATAAATAGTTGTTGAATGAATGCATGAATGAAATTTTAAAGTAACACACTGATTTCTACATATTCTGAATGCCCATTTACAATTATCATGAATACCTCATTTCTCGTGCTCGGAGTAGTGCCAAGTTCACTATATACACTTAAGGGAAATGAGAAGTTACTCTTCCCTTTTTTATAGGAGAAAAAGTATCTACTATAAAGAAAAAAAATCCACTAGTGTTAAGGAAGCAAGAATATGAATGTTGTGAAACTATTTTCTATAGCCATGTAGACCTACCTTTAGCGAGCTGAACGACCTGAATGAATGAATTTGCAATCCGTGAAGGTGCAACATCTGGGAAAGGAAGAGGCAGAGCGGTGGGGTTTTCAGAATGTGTCTGCTCTCAGCCAACCTTTAAAAAACAAGGGAACACACTGGCGAGGCTGTGGAGAAACAGGAGCCATCGGGCATTGCTGATAACAATGTAAAGTGGTGCAAACACTTGGGAAAACAATTAGGCAGCTTCTTAAAAAGTTAAACGCAAACTTATATGACCCAGCAGTTTGCTGGGTAAGTATCTACTCAAGAGAAATGAAAACATTTGTCCCCATCAAGTAGACTGACCAAATGTACCATTTTAAACAGGGTTTGTCCCATTTCAAAAGGTATGTATAGTTAACCTAGCTCACTGGGCTAACTTCAAGGTGGCAGTAGGCTGACCGTACATATCATTTGAGACAGGACAGTACTGTTGTTTTCTGTCCCATTTAAAATGATATGAAAAATAAATAAATAAATAAATAAAGCGATAGGAGTGGTCAAACTCACATAGACTTATACATGAATGTTCACAGGAGCATTATTTGTAATAACCAAAGAGTATAAATAGCCCAAATGTCCATCACCGGGTGAAAGGGTAAACAAAATGTGGGGTATCCATACACTGGAATACTATCAACATTAAAAGAAACTAGTGACACAGGCTACACAACATGCATGAATTTTAGAAAACATTATGCTAAGCAAAAGAAGTCATATGCAAAAGACCTCATTACTGTATGATTTCATTTATGTAAAGTGTTCAGCAAAAGCAACTTCGTAGAGATGGTAAGTAGATTAGCAGCTGTGTGGGTCTGGGGGTAGGGGTACAGGGATTCACTGAGAATGGACGCAATAGATCTTTTGGGGGTGATGGAAATATTCTAAAACAGGTTGTGGTGATAGTTGCACAACTCTGAAATTATTATACTGCACATTGAAAAGTGGTGAGTTAGCTGGCATGTAAATTATACCACACTTACAAAAATAAAGCTGTTTTGAAAGGGGCGCTGTAAATGGAACCACTTGAGGTTTACAGGCGTGAGCTGTTTGGTTTTGTACAACTAAGGCTTATTAAACCTAACACACAGGTAAGCCACAGAGAGAAGAGCAAATACACTGTTTTCTTCTTGGCTAAAAGCCTTGAAAGAGAATCTAGGGAGCTGCAGGAGAAATGGGGCTCGTGTCTACACCTACTTGTACCTGCTTCCTCCCCCAGCTGGTGGCCGGACCTCCTGAGGCTAGGAAAGGAAGAAGGGAAGGCCTGTGGGATGTGGGGAAACTGGGGTTACACCCCTCTCCTGGTGGCTGTGTTCCCTCCTTTGGTTTAGTCACAGATGATGGCAGTTCACACTCAGCTAGAGCCTCTGGACTGTGGACTTGGAGGAGCCACAGAAGGTAATCCTCCTCATCTCACTCTCCTGCCCCTTCACGCTGTCCTGCAAAGTCCTGTCCCCAACTCCCTGTGTGATTTCTGTGCTTGCATCCTCTCTCTCTCCCTTGCCTTTCTCCTCCTCCCCCTCTCTCTCCCTCCACCTTGATCCACTCACCCTAGTTTAATGTACTCCATATCCCCACTCCCCCCTTCCCGCTCCTCAGCTCACCTGTGCTCTTTCGTCTTTGGGTCTGAACAGGTGTGCTGTGAGCACTCTAAGGCTTTCAAGGCTGTTAACTTGGAAGATATGTTGAGAACTGTGGTGATGATAGTTTGCTAGGGTTTCTGTAACAACATACCGGTACCACAAACTGGGTGGCTTAATTTAGAACATCAGGGATTTATTGTCAGGTCTGGAGACAGAAGTCTGAAATCAGGGTGCCAACAGGGCCATGCTCTGACCAGGGCAGGGCCTGTTCCAGTCCTGTCGCCTGGCCTCTGGGAGTTCCTTGGCTTGTGGCAGCACAACTCCAGCCTTCACATGGCCTTCTCCCTGTGTGTATGTCTGTGTTCAAATGTCCCCTTTTCCTAAGGACACCTGTCTTATTGGATTAGGGATCCACTCAACTCCACTATAATCTCCTCTTAATTTACTTATTACATCTTTAATGATTCTCTGTCCATAACCATAATTTTCATCTACTATGAGAAATAGCTTTAGATATAATCTGAATTGGGGTTTCTAAGAATATACTTGTAAATAAATACTGTACCATACATTTTTCTGACATGTTTACTTGTAAAATAGCACGAGATAGAAATTATACTTTCTATAAAGTAGGAAGCAAAGAAAGGGGAAGTTACATTTGCAGGTGAATTCTTGGAGGCAGAATTAGAACAGACCAGTGGTATTGTGATCCTTCATTTTCCGGTCTTAGGCAGCATTCTGGACCAGGTGAGCCCAGCAAGTCAGGCTAAGAATTGGGAGCTCCAATTGGGGTTTCTGGCATTGAATGACTCTGCCTGAGCCAATCACTCATCCTCTCTGAGCCTTAGATTACTCCAGCTCAGGGGGCAGAATAACACTGCCTTAGAGAGGAACAATAGGCAGGAACGAATTACACTGTAACCGTATTAGGAGATGCTCAGATGAAAGGCACTAGCAGAGCAGTGGTAAACTTCCAATTACCGCTTGAAATATACCCAGAAAATGATCTTTCCTCTTCTTTTTCATTTATCTCCATGGCTCATAGCTGCAATCACAGGTGTTAAGGTGAGCATTGTTGATACGGAGGTGAGCATGATTGACCTAGAAGGTAGAGCAAAGAGAAAATCATTCAGGTGGATGAATTCACCCATCTTGAAATACATTTCTGAGTGTGGTATAATACTTGCTGTTCAGATTCTGGTGTGAGGACTGTTTGCCCTCCCTGAGCACTGATTGGGGTGAGTTTCTACTCCTGGTCTATGTTATCACTGTTCAGAAAACCTCTGCCTTCAATCTTTACTCACTGGTCTAACAAAATGTCCTCTGAGAGCAGCATTGGCGTAATGCTTTCTTGTCTCGAAATAGCTACCAGCAGAATTCACCTGTACTGTGCTCAGAATGATGTGTTGCTTAACTGAGACCAACTGAAGGAACCATAAAAATATCATACATTGATTTTCCTTTACTTCCAAAGAACTAGACTAACAGACTCATCAAGTGTGTGGTGAGAGTCATCAGAAGAATTCGAGGACCAAATGACGAGGTTGGTTCATTGAACCAATATCTACGGAAGGCCCAATATGTGCTATACTGTAGGGATGACCTAGAAATAGTATCGTGGGCATTCTTGTGCTGGTGAGCGATCTGGACAAAATTATTTCTGTTTATCCCCTTGTCTCAGGTCAGGTTCCCTGGGAAGCAGACTCTGTGATGGAGATTTGCAGGCAGGAAGTCCATTGAGGAATAGTTCTCTGAATCCATGGGTCAGGGAAGGAGAGAGGCAGGATTGGGCAGAGGGGAAGCTGAGCTGTGATGCAGTCACAATGAAGGCCCTACCTGATCCCATGGGAGGCTCTCGGGCTGGGAAGGGTACTCAGAATTGTCCCAAGTTGAGGCTGGGGAACCAGGCCTTTATATCTGTGCATCCAGCAGTCACCGGACACACGGACTGTCCTAAGGAAGGCGGTGTCACCTTGAGGAAGGCAGGTCTTTTTCGTTCTGGACAATTTCCAGAAATGGACTCAGCTGAGAGCTGTCAGCAATGGGAGGAATGTGGACTACAGTCCTGAAGGGCTGGTTCATGGAGATGATGGCATTGCCCCTGAGCATCCACTGTCCCTCAATAAATTTGTGCTGGGCCAACCACTAGTTACCGAAGCTACTCTGAATGACCAAGGCATGGCCTCTGCTCTCACAGAGTCTTCCAATCCCTAGAAGGCCAATAAACAAATACGCCATGTAATACAGGACTTAGTGTCCTGAGGGATTACGTGCTGGCAGCCCGGGCAGCCTTTCTGGAGGAGGTCACGTCTAAGCTGATTCGTGTGATGAAGTGGATTTTGATGTAGACTCACGTCAGAATCCTCAAAGCGATTCAAAGATGAGTAAGAGTTCTAGTATCCCATCTGGTCCAACTTTATGGACCAGAGAAAGATGTATAACTTTCATATACTCAATATCCACAGAAGCCCCAGGGGGTACCTAGTAAGTACAGTTTTCACAAATGACAAGTGTTTTGTGAGATGAACATTAAAACAAAAATAGAAATTGTTGAGTAATTTGGTATGAAATTTCCTTTTCCTCATCAATTTATATTCCATTTTTAAAAAGGTACTACTAATAATTATTCTTTTTAAACAAATATTTATTTTATTGTTTGAGAGAAGGTGAGAGAGAGAGAGAAAGAGAGAGACAGTGAGAGAAGGGGGAGGGCAGAGCAGTCTCCATAGTTGTATATCATTAGCTGTGACATGGTTTCATTTCACACAGGTGGGTGTGGGCTGTGGGGGGTGGGAACCCCACCAGGGACCTCCTGTATGGGAGGTCAGAAGCTCCGCTGCTGAGCCATTTTGGTGATTACCAATTGAGCTGCAGTTCAGCATGTAGGTTTGCATGGGCTGGGGCTGGGAATTGAACCCTGGACCTTGCAATTGCGATTCAAGTGCTCAATATTCTTTGTGTATTATGAACTGTTTTTAAATATTCATTTGGATATTTGGACCCAGGAAAACTGAGCCCCTTTGGCCTAGACTGATGCTGGATCAGCTCTGGTTTTGAGGTTTCGTTTGATCTGGGTAGTTGGGCCCTGGCTCTTTCTCTGTTTTGCATGGCTCTTCACTTTGGTTCTGTGAATCCACAGGTAAGTATCTATTGTCTTCTCTCTTTTGAATTGAAGTTTATTTTTTATATCCCTGGATTGAATGAATCTTTTGATTTTTTATTGATAATCCTATATTCTGCTTGAATGGATGACTCCTTGACCCCTTTGTGATGGGATACCTGATTTCTAATCTCAAGGGTCTTGTAAATTAATTCTTTACTCTGGTGTCTCTCATTCTAGCTAATGGTTGTTGGGAAGATTTTCTACATATCCTCTCAAGGCACTTGACAACATTTTATTTTATGGTGGCTGATTAATGGAAGCTCATGAGGTCATTTGTCATATGTCTTTAGAACCTCAGGAAAAGGACCTATATAGCACTACTTGGACTAAATTGGAAAGAAAGGAGAGGAATATTGGGATTTCAGGATAAAGGTGTCATTGGAAATTACTGCTATTTTTATTGAAAACAATTATGAAGCTCCCTTAATTACAAATTATTAAGTATCCTATCCTTGGGAACAAGGAATACTTTCATATTTCCTCTTGAATCAGTTATTGGAGAGTGGGGAGCTGTGGTGTTGGGCCCACATGGAGCCTCTATCTCTCCATCATGGCTTCCCCATCCATGAACCTGCTGCAGCACATTCTTGCTCTGGGCCCCACTCAAAAATAGCAGTCTTCTGTGACACCCATTCTACAGTTGACAAATGTCTTGTTCAGAGGGGTTAAGTAGTTTTTTAAGGTCTCAGAGCTGGTAAGTGGTGGCTCAGAAGTTTATAGGTACCATTTCCAATGTACCATGTTGCCTTTTCTATGCTGTCAGACCTATTTCCAGGATTTCTATGAATAGAAGAAAAAGTCACCTGTGGTTGATTGCATGTGGGTGAATTGACTCGCCCTTGAAATGCCACATGTAGATCATTTTTAGTTTTTCAAAATAGGCTCTGACTCAGGTAATGGTACTGTTCAAGGACAGGAGCCAGGGCTGTATTCTGCCCTGACACATGAAGTAATTCAGAACGAGCAATGGCTAAATCTGGGAGGATTTTTGCATTGCGTTGTAACCTTTTAGGTGTTTATCTTACCCCTTAGCTAAGAATAGATCTGGACCATGAACAAACCTTTCTAAAATCCTCCTCCTCCACTATCATTCTGAGTTTTCTTTCTGTGTCCAACCTAGACAATAAGGATCACTGCATTTTTTATCTTTTCTTCTCTCTTCTGCCCAGTTTGTCCTTGGATGATAGAGTTCTCCCAGGTGCTTTTGGATTGACTGGAACATTAAGGATGTGGTTGACGCAGGAAAGGTAATTCACTTGCCTGAGCTCTTTATGTAGGAGCCAGGACTTGGTCCCCAGTGGCTGGGCTCGAGAGCTTATACTCGAGGTTCCATGTGATAGATAAGGCTGCTAAATGCTTATATTTATTGACAACTATTGATGAGAAGCTAGCACCTACTTGTTTAGAAATGTCATAGAGAATTAACAAGTGGGAATTGAATCAGGATTAACATAGTAACAATTTTAGATTTCATTTCATTTTATTTGATAAAATGAACTTTTAGTTGTTTGCATAAGGATTATTCTGGCAAAACTTTCATTTTTCTTGGGACACAGGACAGTTTTTTTAACCTTTTTTTTTTCAAGATTTATTTTTATTGTTTTTGACAGAGAGAGAGATATAGAGACAGAGAGAAAGGGGAGGGCCCTGAACAGTCTCCATAGTTGCACATCATTGGTTTTTCCACATAGTTTCATTCCACAGGAGGGCACGGGGCTGCACAGGGCAGGAACTGGGCCAGGGTCTTCACTCTGGTGAGAACTGAACTGGGGGCACTCCCCAGTTCAGCATATGGGTCAGCACGATTCGATCCTCAGTCCCCGGGGCTGCAAAGTGAGCGCTTAACTCACTGAACCATCTCGGCTTCCCCAATTAACTTTTGTTTATAGTGGCTTACAGATTAGTAGAAGTTAGAGTTTTAGAACGTATGGTAAAAACATAAATAACTCTTTTTATTTTATTGAGTAAATATGATAAATAAATCACTGGATTAATTAATTAAATTAATTAATTACGCTAAGTAATTAATTTCCCTTGTAAATGTGGGTGTGTGTAATGTATGTGTAATGTAATGTATGTACTTTTTTTTTTTCTTCTACAAATGAGTATACAATTTTGACTAAAATAAAAATTTAGGCCACTCCCCAACCCTTGTAAGACCTTTTAGACCACCCAGGTCATCACTCCTGGTCAGCTCTGAAGACAGAGAAAAGAGTTGGGAGAATTTATATAAATGAATAAGACCCCAAAGCAGGAGTACCTTCTAATTCCCTCTCCTTCATGGTTCCCATTGTAGCTTCAGTTATTTGTTCCCAGTGTGGTTCAAAAACTATATCAGCTTATACTCACACAAAAATTACGACTAAATTTCAAACTCCATGCCTCAGGTTTGGACCCATATTGCTTTTTATTTCTGTTCATGGAAATGCTCTTGAGTTGTACGTGCCCCTCCACATTGGCAGCACAATCGCTTCTGTATTCTAGGAGGAAAGACAATAGCCTTGGCCCTCTTTAAATGCTAGGCACACTTGTATGGGAATAAGACAACAGGTCGTCATGTTTAGACCCTCTGATGTTTGTCATGCATTTGTGCTCTGGTCCTTTATCATGACGAACTTGTAGTGGCTGCAGTGACAGAAACTCCTGGAATAGATTCACAGGCAGAACATGCTTTCCGTTGCTGTTGCTTTACAGAGATCCTAACACAGGGACTGTTGGATTTCTTGTTTAGGATCAGCCTACATTTTTTTTTAAGAACTCACAGCTTCCTAGACTGTTTCATTTATGATCCTGACTAAATGCAAATAAGTGATAGGCTGCCAGTTAGTGCCGGACTTCTGTGAACTACACGAGCCCAGCCTCTATCATCTGGAGGCGGTGCATACTGTTCTTCCTTAGTCTCGCTCCCCCACCAGGCCTCCACTGATGCAAAATATTCCTGGATTTAGGCTGAAGATCAAAACTCCAGGTGATACTGCCTTTGGTTTTCACCTTTTCCTGTTCTATGTAATTTCCCGCAGGAAACTTATCTGCACCAGGGAGGCCCTTGACATTATAGAGCCTGGTGTTATTAGTACCAAAGGGGTAACGACTCGCTGGGTGAGTTCAGACTTGGCTGCTGTGCAGTTTCTGCTGGGAGTGACTCTAGGCTGCTAGTCTAGATCGTTCATGGAGGGAAAGGAGAAGTCCCAAGCAGCCTGTCTCTTTGGACTATGGAAGGGTTCCAGAATTTTTATTCAATTTCGAAACCACCACCAGCAATGACGGACATTCCAGAGGCTCTTCTCTAACCAGCCTGACCCCTGCATCATTCCTGTGTGCTCCCCATCTCCCACAATGACTGTACTCCTCTGTCCATCCCAGCTTTAATTATGCCTTTATTCAATGGGCTTCCCTTCTGCTTAACTTTTCCTGGTAGCTCATTAAATCTCTGAGTCACACACTCATTATTAAAGAGAAGGGAAAACAAGAGAATGAAAGCGCAGAAGTGCATGAGCTGCTCCCGGGGAGGAGCTTGGCGCTGGGTCTGTGTGTAAGGGTCGCGGGCTCTCTGGAGGCTGCAGGTAGGCCCTCTCCCTGGTGGGGAGGTGCCCTGCAGAGCCGGCCACCACACTGAAGGCAGGGAGCTCACTCACCCCGGAGGGCTTTACCAGGAGTTTTTGCTGTTTTAGGAACAGCTTGTAATTCTGGTAAAAGTGCTTTTCTTCTACAGAATTACGCCTTCTGAACGTAGATGGTCTCAAAACAACAATGCAGCTGCTAATTAAAAAGAAATAATAACCTTGTGTCTCTGAAAGAACACTGAAGGGAACCAATTCAAATCCCATAGAGACACTTCTTTTTAAAGATTTATTTTTATTGATTTTTGACAGAGAGAAACAGAGACAGAGAGAGACAGAGAGAAGGGAGAGGGCCCAGAGCAGTCTCCATAGTTGACATCAGTTTTTCATATAGTTTCACTCCGCAGGTGGGCGGGGCTGCGCAGGGCAGGAACTGGGCTGGGAGCCTCCCACATAGGTCCCGGCAAGAACTGAACTGGGGGCACACCCCAGCTCAGCATGTGGATCCGCATGGGCCAGAGCTGGTACTCGATCCTCGGTCCTCAGGGCTTCAAAGCGAGCATTTTACCCGCTGAGCGATCCCGGCTTTCCCAAGACACTTCTTAACATTTTCTTTCTTCTCCATGAATTTTCCAGCCCCCCTCCTTCCCCCCATGCAGCCCCCTAAGCTTTGTTTTCCCCACTTGTCATCCTCTCCCCAAGGTAAGTTGTTTAACTTCTTTGGGCCTTGTACACCCCTCTCTAAAATGGGGTTTATGGTGATACCTTGCTGGTATGTTGTTGTGTGGATTAATGGAGATAAAATATGCAAATGCCCCCTGTATGGTGCCTGGGACATTATAAATGCTCCTAAAGATTAGCTATTATAATTTTCAGTCTAGTGTCCTTCACCCCAACTTTCATTTTTCTCTCTCAGTGGAAACACCAGAGGAAGGAATGGGGAAACTGAGGAAATAATTCCCAAATAATAGTAGCAATAGCTATCATTTACTGAGCATGACCTGTGGACCAAGTGCCATCCTGAATCCTTGTGGTGTGTCTGTTAATCCTTAGACAGCCCTGAGGGGTACATGCTATTGTTACTGTCCCATTTCACAAATGAGGAAACGCAGAGATGAAGCCACTGGCTCTAGGCCACATGGCTACTATGGTAAGTAGGAGGCGCTGGAATTCAAACTCAGGCCGACTGACTTCCCAGTTCATGGTTTCATGGCTTTGCAACAATCTGCAGCCGGGCGGTGCTGCCAGCGCCAGGAAGGCATGTGTTCTCTGTGTGGGTTTGAACTCCTGAGGGCCATGACCCCTGCTCAGAGGCTTGGGGGCTCTGGGGATGAGTAAACTGCCCTTGAAAACAGCTGCCGGATGGAGCCACCCCCACGCCTGGGGTGATACCCCCAGCCTGCTGCCAAGGTGACGGCCCTGGAGGCCTCCTTGGTATTCAGTCAGAGACAGAGAAATGAATTTTTCTGTAGCGGTTGGCATTTATTTCTTAATAATCAGTTAAAAATGTATATGGCCTACCTAATCAGCAAAACAAAGGCTTTCTGTACTTCCGTGTGCTAGAAACCACTAATGAGTTCTTGGGGATTTAGCACTGACTCTAGATTAGAAGTAGAAGCCAGTATATCTGGAGTCAGGAAAAAAGCTTTTGCCAAGACACTTGGGTTGCAAGGGACTCTTTAAATATTGCATACGGCCAGTGCTGCATCTGTCCTGGGGAATTTGAGGATGAAATGTTGCCCTGCATACAATGCCTGGTATGCATTCTTCCCCCCTGGGTGACCTGGAACTCCTGCGGTAAGCCCTTTGCTGTCCTGTAGACGTGTCGCCAGGGGTCTGTCCATCTGTGGGTCCCCTTTGCGGGCAGAGCCATTTCACAACTCATTGTCCCAGGGGCCAGGATGTAATGAGAGCTTTGCACCAAGTTTAAGGGCCAGCATATTCCTGATTTGGAAGAGGCAGCAGGGAGAGAGGCTGTTGTGCGTGGAAGAGTCAAATGCCATCAATAGCAGTGGCAGCTCGTTGCTACTCTCTTCTTTCTCCCCTTCCTTCCTTCTTCTTCTCTTCTTTCATCTTTCTTTCTCCTGTCTTTCTCCACTTCTTCTTCCTTCTACCCCCTTACCCCCACTATGAAAGTATGCAGAGCAGGAGAATATGTCAAGAAGATTTGGAAGATCATTTATTCATTCCTCAAACACTTGGTATACAGTGCTTTACTGAACATGGGGTAGGAGGTACAAAGAAAACAGAAATCCCTTCTGTGGGATGTGCATGTTCTAGGGGGAAGAACCTGACATCTGACAATTATAATAAGTGACATGTTCCGAGCACTTATCATGTGCCCGGCATTGTGCTGTTATCTTTTAACCGGATTGTCTCATTTAGTCCTCAATAAAATATTCTGAGGGGAATTCTAGCACTTTATCCTTTTATACCTGAGACTGAAGCAAAGACTGATTAGGTAACTGGCCCAGGGTCCAACACATGTGACTTGAACCCAGGTGGACTCCAGGGTCAGCATTATTAACCGCTCTGCAGTTTCCCACATAATTATAGCACGCTGTGACAGGTGTCACATAAGAAGGGTCTAGCGGAAGTGAAATTTGAACTTGACTTTGAAAGGTGAGTGGGAGTTTTTCCGGCTGGAAAGATGAAGGAAGAGCGTTGGAGGCACAGGGAACGGTGTGAGCAGACACGGTGATGCAGAACGCCCAGCACCCACAGCGGTCCCCACCCGCCTTGGCAGTGGAATAACGTGACACCTTCTAAGAAGAGAGAGACAGGATGAGACTTGCATACTAAAAAGACAGCCATCATCAAAAGAACGATGGAGAAAGTCATCACATTATGCAAACTCTTTGCCTGTTTGGAATATGAATCATAGGGTCTTTTTCTTTTTTATTCTTTTATATATTTTTCAAATTTTCTATAATGAGCTTGTCTTGCTTACTTAAATAATGTGTATATACCTTATATGTGTGTCCATGTGCACACATGTGTTGGAGAAGAGAGTTGTGAGTTGGTGGCAGTGCAGAGGGAAGAGTGAGGTGGGGAGGGAAAGCTGTTGGTGTGACTATGTAGGAAGCAGTTGGGAAGTCCGGGTGAAAGTCAAGGGCTTTGGTGAACAGAGGGTGTATCTGACTTGCTTCCACGATCCTCAGCCCCACCCCTGGGCCTAGCAGGCCCTACACATTTCACACATATGCATTAGGTAAATGAACGAATGGAGGAATGCAACATGGCTGGAGAAGAGGGCATTGCCTTGAGGGAGATTTCTGAGAGAACCTCCAGGAACCACAGATGGTACCATGGGGGTGAGGTTTCTACCTTAAGCGGCAGGAAGTTGATTATTCTCTTATCAGTGATAGAGAATAGGAGAAGAAACGCATAACGGGAGAAGCAAGTGATGACGAAGAGATTGGCGTTTAACAAGCCCCTCCCCTGCAATGGTCCCTCAATTGCAGTTTTTGTTCCTTCAGCTGCTCGGTCTGTAGGCAGCTGACTTATATATGGGCTGGATGCTCTGCATTGTATATTATTAAATGACCTGAGGGAAAAATGTGGCTCTGCCAGAGGGTTTCCTTCTGTGAGCATTTATGCTGTTTGGGAGCTTGGTCCCTCAAGTGTTAGCTGTTTTGGTTGTTCTCCAGTGTCTTCAAGGAGCTGGTGTGTGTGTGTGAGTGTGTGATTTTGCTCAGCTTTTATATTAATAGATAGCCCTAGCAGGAGGATTACTCTGATAGCAGCTACTCCATCATAGCTGGAAGTATAGCTTGTGATCTACATTTTAAGTAATTCTTAGAAGGGCGTTTCAATAACCTCCTTGTTCTTTCATGTTTAATTGCCTTTATGGTCAAGGACTTCAGTGTATCTGAAGCCACGTGTTGGAAATGTGGGGTGTCTAGTGTAGGCAGGAGCAGAGACGAAGGAGTTATAGCTTGGGATTTGCATTCTAATGATTTTCCCTTTTTCTTCTTGTAGTGTTCAAATATGGTTAGAATGGTGACAGGCTAGCAAAATATCCTTCCATTTCTGGCCAGATATATTACATGTTTAAGTGAGAATGTACTTCCTTATTAATAAAACATCATTTTTACTTATATGGACCAGTAAGACCATTTGTTAAGCCAACAACTCAAAGAATTTAAGATTCAGAGTTTTAACTTTTAATTAATGGACTTTATTTTTAAAACAGTGTTAGGTTTAGAAGAATTTTTTTTAAGCTTTCATTTTTATTGTTTTTTGACAGAAAGGGAGAGACAGAGACAGAGACAGAGAGAAAAGGGGGGAGGGCAGAGCAATCTCCATAGATGTACGTCATTAGTTTTCGATAGTTTCACCCGACAGGTGGGTGCAGGGCTGCGCAGGGTGAGAACCAGACCAGGGGCCTCCCACATGGGAGGCATGGCCCCTCTAGCTGGGGTCTCCTACATGGACAGTACACCTGAGGCAGGAGCCAAACTGGGGGCCTCCCATATGGAAAGTTTGCCCCAACTCGCTGAGCCATCCTGGCATCCCCAGTTTACAAGAATTTGATTAGAAAATACGTGTGTACAGAGATTTATCACATAGCCCCTCTCCCCATACATAATGTTTCCGCTATTATTTACGTCTTATATTAGTGTGGTACAAGATGCCGAGTTTCACCTTAGGAAAGTAAAATTTTCCTAAGTGGTTTATCAACCTTAGCAGTGACTCACAATGCAGTGATTTTTCTAGTGGGAAGGATATAGAATTCTACTCAGAGGCACAAAAGCAAATATTATGGATCAGTGCCAATACAAAGCTTTGATTAGGAACACACATCAGAGTCTTAGAAACATCTTTTAAATTAATCATCTGTTTTAAGCAAAATGTCAACTCTTTCTTCCTTGGGTGATCTTTAGTGGCCCTGAAGAAGATAACCCAGGTTAAAACTGTGTTTATATTTATAAAAGGTATTAAAAGGCCACCGTTAAATGATATGTCATTGGCTCATTTTCTTAACTTAAAAATTTTATAAATTGTAGTAAAATATACATAACATAAAATTTACCACTTTAACCATTTTTAAGTATATAGTTCAGGGACCTTGAGTATGTTCACATTTTTGTGCAGCCATCACCACCATCCATCTTCAGAATGTTTTCCATCTTGCAGAATTGAAACTTTGTACCTATTAAATAATAATTCCCCACACCCTTCTTCCCCCAGCTCCTGGCAACCACCATTCTACTTTCTGTCTCTAGGAACCTCATATCTGCAGAATCATACAGTATTTGTGCTTTTGAGATAGGATTATTTCACTTAACATGTCTTCAGGGTTCATCTGTATTGTAACTCTTATCAGAATTTTCTTCCTTTTTAAGAACTGAATAAAAAAAATCATTTGTATCAATAGACCACATTTGTTTATCCATTCATCCTATGGAAACTTGGGTTGCTTCTATTATTGTTTTTGTTTTGTAACTAGAAGGTACTCGTTAGCCAGATATTTGATTTATTATTAAGGAACTTTGGCTTTCTTGAATTCCAGTCAATAGCCCTTGCTACCAGAATGTCACCAATTGATGTTATAATAACGCTAGAGAGGAAGCATTGTAGGTTTCCAAAATTGATCAGAAGTGGATTTCATTTTCAAGAGGTATATGGTCTAGTGGGAAATAAGCTGGGTATTCGAATAATGTTAATTGCTTGTATGTGAGTAGAATAGTTTGTGGGTGGGCATCCGGAAGTAAGATGGGAATGTTTGGCTGGGGCAAGACTCAACTGAAACCAATCTGAGAAATTTGCAGCTCTGTTCATGGTGGCCAAGTCATGGAAACAAGCAAAGTGCCCTTTGATAGATGGCTGAATAAAAAAGCGGTGGTACACTTATACAATGGAATACTACGCAGCTGTGAGAAAAGATGAAATACTGCCATTTGCAATAACATGAATAGAACTTGAGAGCATCATGCCAAGCGAAATAAGCCAGACAGAAAAAGCTAAAAGCCATATGACTTCTCATACATAAAATATAAAACTGAAAGCAGCAAAGAAAGGAAACCTAATGGATATGGTCAATAGTTTAGTAGTTACCTGAGGGTAAGAGGGGTGGGGGATGGGAGATGAAGGAGGAGGGTGGACAAGGAGGGAAGGGGGAGCTAAATGTATGGTGACAGAAAGAAAGCTGACTCTGGGTGGTGAACACATGCTGTATTGCATAGAAGAAGTACTATAGAATTGTACACCTGGAACTTATGTAATTTTTACTAACCAAGGTCACCCTAATAAATTTAATAATAAAGAAAAAGAAAAAAAAAATGAAGCCAATGTGAGGAATTTGGAATCAGAGTGTAGGTAAGTAGTGGGAAGCCACTGGAGATTTCAGATGGTTTTTGATATTTATAGATTACTTGGTTTCTTTTTAATTTAATTATAGTTTTTAATTATGTAAAATATTTACATGCTTTCAAAGTCAAAACTGTAAAAGATGGTGCATTCAGAGAGATCTGACTCCCATGCCTGTCCCCTCCTCACTGTTCTTTCCTTTCTCCTATAGGCAACTCATTTTTGTTAGGTTTTGGCTTACCCTTCCATTTTTTGAAAACATAAGTAAATATGCACAGGTATATGTATTAATCCTCTTCCTCTTTTTTATTAAAAAATAGAACACTATGTACATACTTCTGCATTTGCATTTTCACTTAAATCCCTTCATATCAGTATATAGAGACTGTCTTCATTCCTTTGGATGTCTGTATAATGCTCCATTATAAAATTTATGAAGGTATCATAATTTATGCAGCAGTCCTCTCTTGATGGATATTTGGTGGTGGTTTTCAGTCATTTGCTATTACAAAGTGTGCTTCAGTGACTAGGCATGTGCACATATCATTTTATATGTTGCCAGTGTATCTTTGGGATAGATTCCTAGCTCAAAGGGTCAAGGCTTCGGTAATTTTGCTATATATTGCAATAAACCACTCCACAAGGGTGTGTCTTCTTGCATTCTCACTAGCAATGTGTGTGAGTCTCTGTTCCTTCACAGTCATGCAGAGTATGTTGTCAGACTTTGGCTTCTTGCATATCTGATAAGGGGAAACAGTTTCTTGGTGTAGTTCTAATTTGCATTCACAAACATTAGTAATATTTTAGACATAAATCACTGGAGGTCATCAGTTTATTAAATGTCAGAGCATCAGAAGAGTCAAAGGATTGAAAGACTAAGGAGAAGCAAACATAGGGGGCAATTTATTGTTTGAATTGCTCATGGGACACCCACATGGATGTGTCTAGTAGGTCTTTGGAGCCAAGCAGGGGGACATGGTATCCACATAAGGATGGAGATTGAAGCTCTGAGATCATATGAGGTTGCTAAGGATGGAAATATAGATGAGAAGAGGGACAAGAAAAATGTATTTCCAGTATAGCTGCATTTGGATAAATCAAGTCATCTGCCTTCTCTATGCTCCTTCCCTTTTAATTATTATTGGGGTTTAAAATTAAGTTTTTGCTATTAATATTATTAATAAAAATTATTATTTGAA
Source organism: Craseonycteris thonglongyai (assembly GCA_004027555.1). Classification (NCBI taxonomy): domain Eukaryota; kingdom Metazoa; phylum Chordata; class Mammalia; order Chiroptera; family Craseonycteridae; genus Craseonycteris; species Craseonycteris thonglongyai. The sequence goes on along the minus strand of PVKE010007203.1, from coordinate 25,019 downwards.
AATTGAAGACATGTGTTTAACTGAATTACCCAGGGCAAGTCCTATACCTTGGTTTTCTTGGGTCTAAAACAAGAAGATTGGATTTAATTAAAGTTTTTTCCAGCTATCAAATTTCTGTATTTCTATAATAGATAAATGGCTTCCAGGGCTGTAATCCTGATGTTTGCTTTTCCAGTGAGTGTTAAGAAATTCTGTTAATTCCAATTCTGTTAAGAAGAAATACCTGATGAACTCTAATGAAAGCCATCTGTTAGAAATGGAAGGAGACAGCATTGTAGGGCTCTGTACCAACTTTCTTTAAGACTTCCTTGGTCCTTCCAGCATAGGGAGGAGGTGTAGTCATTTTTTTTTTAAGGAGAAAGGAAGAGAAATAAAAGAGAAAAAGAAGAGAAAGGGCTAAGCACTTCCTCTGTCCTCTGAGAGATGAGTATATATGCTATCCTGACATTCTTTGCTTCTTACTTTTATTTCTAATAAAATATTAATATACAACCGAGCTGAATCTTTAAAAATGTAGATACTTCAGCATACTTTAAAATGGTGGCATGTCAGTTGTTACAGGCATACCTCGTTTTATTGCACTTTATTGCATTGTGCAGAGAGAGCGGCCTTCCCACTTTTCTCTAGGCTCGTCAGCACCTGCCTAGTGGACAGCACCACATCTCTAAAGTTTTCACTCTAAGCCCAGGGGTTTACTAATGAAGTTCAATACATGTAGAGTGAGCTAGATTGTCTTCTTAGAAGTCTGAGCAAAAGTTTCTTTGCATCTCATGGGAGCTGAAAGAGTCATGTGACCATGTTGAACCAATGTTTTGGCCAGGAAGAAAGTGATGCACACAGTGGTTCAGACCTACATCACATACTGTACCCCTGCAGTGCAGAGAGGGGTAAGCCCCACCTGAACTCAATGTGTGGGGTAGACATTTGTTAGTTTTGGCTGCTTGGTATTTATTTATCAGGCCTGGGGTAATAGTGTTTGGGGATTCCGTCTGCCCCATGTAGAAGAGAAGGAGAAGGCAGACTTTAAATGGTAATTATATCTTGGAAGTGAGATTTGGGGTTGTAAAGGGTAGTGCTTTTATTTTATGTTCTACATATTTCAGTTTTTAGTTTCTTGCTGCTAGCATGTATTGTATTTCTATCTTTGCTTTTAAAGAAAAGGATAGGTAGACTTAGGTTTCCTTATTTAAAAAGGTTAAGACCAAATGGGGAAATGATCAAATACCTTGGTTTACCTGGGCAGTCCCAGCTTGTGCCTTTTATTACAGTGTAATTATTAATAGAACTTTCTTTGCCTTCAAAGTGTCCCAGCATTGGAGCATATGTACATCCAATCTAATACTTTAAATCCATGATAGGTGTTAATAAAGTCAATTCAGTCTCTAAAACAATATCCTGAGGTATTAGCATGATTTAATAGAAACACCCTGAAGTCCAATAAAAAGCTTGCATTTCTGCCTCCTCAGGAAGGGAGGTGTTCCAAGAGGTAATTTTTCTAATAACTGAAACTTGCCCTTTAAGCACCAGAACCTTTAACCATGTTTGATGCATTATATATTTTCCCAACTTCTTAAGTAGAGTAAACCAAATGTAATTGAACTACTTGTTGACCTAAGTCATTGCAGAGCTCCCCACCATGAATGGACCACAGGTGTGTGAAGCTACGACCCCTCATCTCCACTGCTCAGGGAAGTCAGGTTGGGCTTGGGGTGACAGAGGCTCCTGCGTCAGTTGCCTCTGGTGATTTTCCACAATGTGTCATCTAAATAGAGTCATTTTCTAAGTTCACTTTGACTTGCAAAAGGTTGGGAAGCAGTAGTTACTGCTTTGTGTTATCATTCTGGTTCTTGCAGGGCCACCTGGGGTGGTCTTCCATCTTGAGGGTGTAGAAGGTGCTTTACATTGACGTTTGAACCAAATTCCCCCCAACGACTCTGATTCTGCTCTTTGTGGCATTCTTCTGTACTTCGATGACCATTGCTTCTTGTATTGTCTTTGCTATTTCATTTGCTATCTTATTTTCCACAGGCTTGTTAAGTAAGGTGAGCTATGCTTGAGTATAGCTTGTCACTAAATAGTGACATGTATGAGAAATTCTGAAGTTGACTTAAATAGGTTAGGAATCCTCTGGAGTTACTCTATTCTTAGGTATCCTTGATGTTTACTGTGTAGCATCATATTTTTTGCCAGGCAATTGCTGACTAAGAACTTCCAGGCAGATGGTTGTCCTGAATGACAGCTGACTGATCCATAGGTTATACGGGTTCCGCCTTCCACTTTATGAAGAATCAGTGCATCATTTGTATTTTACTTAACTCCTATGGGATTTTTCCACACCTTTCTCAAAAAACAACAGATAGAGGTATTTCTGAGACATCCGTTATTCTTAAAGTCCCTTAGAGTAGTTTCCAAAAGGACAATGATTATCCTGACCACTTGCCATCCTTTTGCTATTGCAAAAGACGCACATGTACTTCATTAAAAACAAGTAGGGCTGTTTTTTACTCAAAGATGTGGAGAGCTAGAAAGAGAATTACTCCCAAACTTACAATGAAAAAAAATCTTGACAAACAACAAGTTCAGGATTTTTCTTGAGCCCACAAGAGTAATGAGATTGCCAGCAAAGCAGCAGGTCCACAATATAGGAAGAAACACAACTTACTGGGGCAGGAGGCAGCCAGACACCTGTCTGAATTCAGTCAGGATATTGTTGAATAGGTTGATTCTAGTTGAGTTGACACTGGCAACAGGGGGTGAAGGTAGGGGCCACAAATAAGGAAGGGCCCATGTCCTCTGATAGACATTTTCCCATGCACCCCACCATGAGGTCATGGAAATGCTTGGGAGAGTCTATAGAGAGTGTCCCTTGTGGCGCAGCACTGGAGGAGAGGAACAGAAGGGATTGTGGGAGGGGCATGGAACTCCACCCGGACCCATTTCTCTTGTGAACAAAAGCTTTAAATCATGTGCTGTGTGTGGGAGGGGATGAGCACTATTACACTTTAGGGAACTGGTGAAATCTATTGTGTCTGGAGCAAGGGGACAAGAAAAAACTCTTGAGCCCTGGAGAAAGGGTAGCTATACATACTGGATTCTGAAGTAACCCAGAGGAGGGATGCGACCACCTCCAAGACTCAGTAATGCGGTGCTTACCTGAGGCTGAGGCTTAATAACAGCCACAGAGAACATTTCCCCTATCCCTCCACTCCAAAACCAGGCCAACAAAAGAATGAAGGAAAAGAAGAAAAAAATGAAAAAGAACGAACAGGTGGAACAACAACAAAAAAGCTAGCAAGATTCGTAGATTTGAATTCAACCATATCAATATCATTAAAAGTGAATGGTCGAACCACATTAGTTAACAGATAGAGATGGTCAGATTAGATAAAACAAGCAAGACCAAACTGTGCACTGTCTATAAGAAATCCAGTTTAAATAAAAAGACAGATAGATTAAAAGTAAGAGTATAGTGAAAGATATGCTATGCAAACAGTAACCAAAATAAAACTGGAGTCATTATATTAATATCAAACAAAATAGACTTTAGAACAAGGGCTGTTCTCAGAGATAGAGACATTAAATAATTATAAAAGGCTTAATTCTCCAAGAAGAAGTAACAGCCCTAGATGTGTGTGTACTTAACAAGAGTCCTGAAATACATAATGCAAAAGTAGATGGAATTGAAAAGTGAAATAGACAACTTCACAATTAAAAAAAAAAAGATTTATCTCATTGTTTTTGACAGAGAGAGACAGAGACAGAGAGAAGAGGCAGGGCCCAGAGCAGTCTCCATAGACATACATCATTACTTTTTTACATTGTTTTGTTCCACACAGGTGGGCAGGGGCTGTGCAGGGTGGGAACTGGGCTGGGGGTCTCCTGCATGGGCGGTACACCCAAGTTCAGCATGCGGGTTTGCATGGGCCAGGGCCAGGATTCGAACCCGGACCTCGTGACTGCAAAGCAAGAGCTAAACCTGTTGAGCTACCCTGGCATCCCTATAACCCCAGTTTAATCATGAGAAATATCAGACAAATGCATTTTGAGGAGCAGTCTACAAATTACCTGACCTGTGCTCTTCAAAAGTGCCAAGGGCATCAAAGACAGGAAAGACTACGAATAGTCACAGATCAGAGGAAACCAAGGAGAAACGATAACTAAATGCAATGTGCGATCCTGCCAAGACCCGCCTGTAGAAATGTGGAGGCACCTCTGTTTTTCCAGGGATTTTGATGTGGAATCTCAAATAGGATCCTCAGGCTGCCAGGGGCTTTATCTTACATATTTTCTTTATTTCTCTTCATATGCCTTTTTGTTATTGTTGTTGTTGATACAGTGATGACTGTTTCACTTAGGGCACTGATTCTAAACAGGGTCAAGGATTTTTCCAATCATAAAACCACTTCTGCTGGAGAGTCTCTGTGCCTTGGTGACATTCACCATCTGCCATGGATTGCTGAGCTCCCTGATGGGCCTTCTCATATCTGATTAGGGTAGAAGAAGTGTTAAGAACCACTGCTCTAAGGTTTTGTTTGTTGTTGTGTGTGTGTGTGTGTGTGTGACTTTAGATTCTAAATTATCTGGTTGGCCAAGAAGTCATTGTGGTTTTGTGTTTTGTGGTTTTTTTTTCCTGTGAGTAAATGAAAGGCAATTAAAAAAAAAAAAGGAAAATGCAATGACTCTTTGGCTAGCCCAGTATTTACTTTAGGTGATCAGAAGCAAAAAGGAGGATGCACATTGACCTTGGCCAACTTTTTTCTGCATTCAAAACCACCCCACCTAGGTCCCTACACAGGCTGGATGACTGTAAGAAGGGAAGGCGATGAGAGACAGCTTTCTGTTTCTTAAAAGGACCACCATCCTAGGGTGTTGCTCCACCTGAACCGATGAGCACTTCTCTAAGGAGGTTAGAATGGAACCACCATTAGCCTCACTTGGCTGTCATCATGAGTAGCACTTTAAAAGTCATCTGACCTTCCCACTGGTGGGTAGGTTGTCCCTCCTGGCATGATTTGGTAACTTATTTTCTACTTTCATCATGATATTTTTCCTTCTTTATCTTTGGAAGAGGAAAGAGCATGATGTGAAAATCCAATGGTTTTCATCCTCATGCTGATTCTTCCTGGATGGTTTGACAAGGAACATAAGCCTCATATTTATCATCTGCAAAGTAGGGGGGACATTTGTCTTAGACAGGATAGCATATCCCTATTTTACAGGTAGTGCAACTGAGGGAGGGAAGGGTTAAGGATTAAGCAACTGACTCAAGTTTGCACAGGGTTTGAACTCAGATGGTCTGACACTACTCAGTCCTTCTGCCGTGCAGCTCTGCAGAGGGCCAACATGTACTCACTTCTCAGAACAGTGTAGGGGTCTCTGAAAATACTGTCTAATGTAGGACATTGACTCCCATCAGGTGCTTGGAGTATTTTCATCTTTGACTCTAAGCCTTATAAGAAATGCTGACAACATCCTCTTTGTGTGTCAAGAGAGGATGAGTGCACATGGACTTATGCAAAAAGAGATTTGCATGATCTATGTTTCCATCAGTGTTCACGGATAATGGTTTTCTACCCCAACAAGGATATTTGTAGTTATTGTTTCAAAAATAAAAGAAAAAAGAAAATTACTAGTTTAAAAATGAATGAATGAATGAATGAAATATTTAACAAATGAGATAACAGTGGGAGAGTTCCTAGTAGAGTAATTGGAATATAGCAAGATCTGCATAACTGCTATTTCCTTTCTCTCCATTTTCTCCTTCATTTAATTGTAGGGCTGAACTGGGAGCTCCCCCAGTTCAGTTCTCTCTCTGTATCTCTCTCTCTCTCTCTCTTTCTCTCTCTCTGTGTCAAAAATAAATAAATAAGTAAATAAATAAATAAATATATTAAAAAAAAGAAATGTTACATTTAATTGTAGTTTGATCTGTTATTTCTTTGCCCACAAACTGAGGTCACAGTCTTCTCCATTACACTATCCTTAATATTGATCAGGTGTTTTTATTTATTTTATTTTATTTTATTTTATATTCTACTTCTGTCAAGCTATCCAGGCACATCAATTCCTTTATATAAGCATTAATTTAACATTATATTAAACAAGTCATTAGTAGAAAGCACACAAGCCAAATACCTTTTATCTTTAATCTTCAAATCAACCATCAAGTTTTCTTAGATTTTTAAAGACATGAAAATAAAGTTCATTTCAAATAATACCATTCAAACACCATGTATGCTTGTAATGAGGTGCACTAATTAGCTTAAAGCCTCATACTTTCCTGGTTTTGGCTGAAATTACCCTCACTCATTTCTTAGATTTTTATCAGTCTTGTATGGAAACTATTTTGTCTTATTGAGCCCAAACAGAGTATAATATTCAAATGCATTAATGATCTATACTGAGAATATGGCATAAGTGGGTTTCTAATTCCTTAGGGACATGAGTGGAAACATAATCTGCTATGAACACAGGTTAGTGCCCCTAGTTATCCCTTACCTGGGCAGTTTCACACAATCATTTTTACTCTAAGGCTGAGGTCTGTGGTTTTAATCTGGTGTTTTAATGAGCACTGTGTTTAGTTCGAGTGTCACAGCTAAAGTGCTTTTTGAAGAATGATGTGAAATTAGAAATGATGGAAGCTACTTTAGATGATAGAATTGGGTTCTAGCTGTCAGGTTAAAATGATAGACTGACCCTTACAATATGAAATATAATGAAGCTAAATAAAAGGTCTTGTGATGGGGCACAGAAAATAAACTGCATGAATGCAGAATGGGAAGATGTGTGTCTTAGCAGATACAAATTAAAAAAAAACAAAATAAAACTACTTGAGACTTAAAAGGGAGGCTGGGAAATGCAGTCTTTAAATGGTAGCTATATTTCTAGCCAAGAATTTTATACCATGCTCATAGATTAGGAGGGTTAATATTGTTAAAATATTCTTACTGCCAAAAACAATGTACAGATTTGATGTAATCCCTATTAAAGTACCAATGGCATTTTTCTCAAAACTGGAACAATTGATTCTAAAATGTATATGGAAACACAAAAGACCCCGAAGAGCCAAAGCTATCTTGAGAAAGAACAAAGTGGGAGGTATCATGCTACCTGATTTCAAACTATACTAGAAAGTTTCAGTAATCAAAACAGCATGGTATTGGCACAAAAACACACATAGATCATTGGAGAGCTGAGAAATAAACTTTTGCTTATATCTTCAACAATATATAATGGGGTAAAGACAGTCCTTCAATAAGTGGTATTGGGAAAACATGCCAAAAAAAAAAAAAAAAGAAACTGTACTACTTTCTTACATCATATAGAAAAATAAACTCAAAACGAACGAATGACTTAAGTGTAAGACCTGAAAACATAAAATTCTAGATGAAAATATAGATGGTAAACTGTTTGACATTGCTCTTAGCAATATATTTTTAGATATGTCTCCTTAGTCAAGGGCAAGAAAAGAAAAAATAAGCAAGTGGGACTATATCAAACTAAAAAGCCCTTGCACAGTGAAGGAAACCTTTAACAAAATGAAAAGACAACCTCTAAATGGGAGAGGATATTCACAAATAATACATGTGATAAGGAGTTAATATCCAAAATATATAAGAAACCCATACAATATAACATCAAAAAACAAACAATCCAATTGAAAAATGGGCAGAGGACCTGAATAGACATTTCTTCAAAGTGGACACACAGATGGCCAACAAACACATGAAAAGATGGTCAACATTATTAATCATGAAGGAAATGTAAATCAAAGTCACAAGATACCACCTCACACCTGACAGAATGGCCATCATTAAAAAAAAATCATCAAATAACAAATGCTCGTGAGGATATGGGGAAAAGAGAATCCTTGTGCACTGTTGGTGGGGTTATAAATTGGCGCAGTCACTATGGAAATCAGTCTGGAGGCTCCTCAATTAAAAAAAAAAAAAAGAACTGCCATACTACCCAGCAATACCACTCTGAGTATTTATTCAAAGAAAACCAAAACACTAATTTGAAAAGATATATGTACCCCTATGTTCATTGCAGCATTATTTATAATAGTAAAAAAAAAAAAATGGAAGCAATAGAATAGAAAGAAATCTTGCTGTCTGCAACATGATAGACCTAGAGGGTATTATGCTAAGTGAAATAAATCAAACAGAAAAAGACAAAACCATTCTGATTTTACTTACATATGGAATCTAAAAAAACAAGACAAATATATAAACAAAACAAAATAGAATTAGAGCCATAGATACAGAGAATAAGCTGATGGTTGCCAAAGTGGAGGGAGGTGGGGGGATGAGTGAAAATAAAACAAACAAAACATGAATTTTATTACTAGATAAGAAGGGGAGTGGGGAATGGAAACTGATCGAACAGTGATCAGCCTTATAATAAATTTATTATGTTACTGTAGTGTAATTTGTTTGTAAAAAATGTCTTGGGCAATATTATGTTACATTTATAGAAACATAATATCATCTAGAAAAGGAATTAGCAAACTTTTTCTGAATAGGGCCAAATGGTAAATACTTCAGACTTTTCAGGCCATGTATAATATATTCTTTGCTGAAACGCCACCATTTCTATTTTTGTATTTTACAATCACACACACACACACACACACACACACACACACACACACACACACACACACACTGCTGCATTGAGACTGTGGTTTGCCATCCTGTTCTAGGACAAGGATGTTGATGAGTCTAGGATCATGTCTTAAAATGTATAAGAATGTTTTTGGGGAGGTGATTTAGAAGGAGATGATACTTGGATGAGTTCCCAAGAGCAATAATTGAAGGCATTGGTACTTTTAGTCTGGAGAAGCTAAGACTCTTGATGACATAATCATTGTCTTCAGATTTTTGAAGGACAGTCAGGGGAGACCCTTGTCAGTATGTATCCAAAGGGAAGAGCTAAAATCAGCGAGAGGATGCTCTGGAGACTCACTGTGGCCCAGCATCAGATGGACTGTCTCATAATTAGTTACTAGTTAGGGAGCCCTTATCGCTGGGAGCTGTTGTTCTAAACACTTCACACAGATGGTATATCCTCAAGAACCCCATCAGGTAAGAACCACTCTTATCTCTACTTTACTGGATAACACAAAGCAGCATTAAAAGGTTAAATTACTTGCCCAGGGATACATGCAACTAAGTGGTGGGGCCATAATAACTGAAACTCTCTACTGCCTACTTGCATGCAAATTAAAGGAGATTAGATATGTAAATAATTTAGCCATGCTAGGCACATAGTAAGTGTTGCTGCTGATAATAACAATTTTAATCCCTAGGAAGTACTATGTTTCTCATCATGGTGGTTGTGTTTTCTATGGCTAACTGTAACAAATGACCACACATTTTGTGGCTTATAACAACATATTTATTTCTTAGAATTCTGGATGCCAGAATTCTGATAAAAGTTCCACTGGGTTGAGCTCAAGGTGTCGCCTGGGCTGTGCTCCTTCCAGAGGCTCTAGGGGAGAATCTGTTGCTTGTCTCTTCCAGCTTCTGGTGGCTTCCGGGTTTCCTTGGCTTGTGGCCGTATCACTTCAATCACAGCCTGTGCAATCATATTTTCTTCTTCTCTTCTGCCCTCTGCCTCCCTCTTGTAAAGATACGTGTGATTACATTGAGGCCCTTCCAGACAATTCAGGACAATCTCCCCATTTTAAGATTCTTAAATTAATCACATCTTTTCCCATATAAGGTTATATTTACAGTTTTCAGAGATTAGGAAGTAGATATCTTTGGGGGCCATTATTTAGCCTACCACAATGGTATTTAAGCATAGACTGGATAATGACATTTTTTTTTCTTTCTACAATTAGAAAAAAACTATAAATTCTATGATTTATTGGTCAATTATAACATCTATTTTTCCATATGGTATATTTTTTGTGAAAATAGAGTATATTTTGTGTAAGCTATAAAAAGTAATACTTAATTTTTTTTTCAAATAGCCACAGTCTTTCACAGAATGTATTAAGTAATACATTCTTTCCCTCATTGATTTAAAATTTAGTTTTTATCACTTACCTATCTTATAGTAAACCCTATACATGAATCTGTGTCTCAACTTTATTCAGTTCCATCGATCCATTTTGTATGTTTCTACAATTGTGTTATACTGTTTTATTTGCTGTAGCATTAAAGTATATATTTATAGTTGATAAATTCAGTCCCTGTCAATTCTTTTTTAATTTTCATGGCTAATGACTCTTGTACTATTTTGTCATTGTGTATTTCAACTTAAAAAAATTACTTATTATAATTTAATATGGTTTTGGAATGAGAGACAACAGATGGAATTGTAGCGGTCTGCCTCCCATAATGATCCTGTCAATCCTATTTTTTATGCAAATGATTTTATTTACTCATCCATTCAGATTTTCTAGATTTTTTGTTGAAATCATATGGAAGTTATCTTTAAAACTGTTTTCTAGTAATTAAATTAAACATTACAACCACATTATCAAGTATTTTTATATTTAACCATGTATTGATTGGCTTTAGTCCTCATTACATTTCTTATATAACATGTCTGCTCCTTTCTTGAGTTTATTATTTTGGCTTATTTTTTTCCCTTGGCTAGAACAGAACTTCAAGTCTTTATTATTATTTTTTAAATTAAGAGTATTTGGGTGTGACATATTTTTTGTGTTTTTGACCAACACATAGGAGAGAAGTTATAGTTCAGCAACTGATAGAATTTGTGAGTTACAATAATATTCCCTTAGAATATTCTATAAAAATCATGTGACTGTTTTTTGCATGTGCAGATGTGAAGTATGGTATGTATAACTTTCTTTCTTTTAAGCAGCCTGATTTTTGTCCCCTATTAGGAAGCTTGTAGTTGTATCTCTGTTCTTCGAGTATCAGACTACGTCTAGAATCCTCTATTCGTTTAGTAATCCTTCTGCCTAGCACTCAATAGACCCCTGTGAGCTAAGCCCTAACATCTTTCTTCAGCTCAAGGAAATGTTCTAGTTCTTCCTTGATTATTGCTTTTCTCTTCCATTCATGTCTCCTTCTGGAACTCCTAGGAGACTGATACCAGATATTCTGGATCTCTCTGTTATAACTTGAGTCTCATCTGATTATTTAAATTTCTTTTTCTTCTGTATTTTCTTTTTTGTTTGTTTATTTGTGGGATCCTGCTCATACTCAATCTTTGACTTCTACCCATAGGGACAAACTTCCCACTTTCCAAATACACTGTGGAACAACTGCCATTTTGTGTGGAGAGAACCAGCCTAATTTCTGATGGCCTTTAATTTGCCTCTGAATTGATGCCCAAGACCCTTGTTCAGTGTTTGGTTCTCTGGGCTTGGAATTTTTTAGGATCCTTTTTTGGAAACGAGCGCACTTTCTTCTTAGGGAGCCTATGCAGAACTGTGAGCTTATCAGCACCCATCAGCTTTTTCTCACTCACATCCCATCTACTTTATATCTTCCTTATAGTCTTTAAAATGTCAGTTTTATTGATGGCATCTTTCTCTGGTTCCCAGCATTGCCACTGATGTTTTGGTCACATAATTTTTTTTGTTTTTGTTTTTTTGTTTGTTTTTTGCCCAATTTACCATCCCTGAAACCCAAAAGCCCTGTGGAAATCGTGGGGACTGAAGCATCATGTGGATGGCTAGGCCACATGAACTTTTACTCTCACCTAGCTCTGGGAGGTTGGCCTCTAAAGAATAAAGTCACAGAATTAAAGGTTTGAGAATCAACCTTTACAAAAAGGCCCAGAGAAATAGGGCTTAATTCAATTAGGGACACAGAATGAGGTGAGACGATGAGTTACATTAAATCTTCTGAAGATAATGGCAGGAAGGATTGAGCTCAAATTACAGCCAAGGTGGTTCAGGTTGTGGCCACAAAGACCACTGAGCTCACAGACACTTGTGTGGCATTGCAAAGCCCCCTTCAGAAGGCTCCTTCTCTGGTGAGTTCTGGAAGGGGGAGGAGCTGTTCTGGCTATGGGCAGAGGATGAACAGAAGTACCTTCCGGATTGCCCGCCAGCCTTGCGATGTTACAAGGATGACACCTCTGTGCTTGTGGAATGATGGCAGCCGCAGACAAACTCCCCAGGGTAACAAACCTTGTTTTCAGCCAACCTTACTGATCATTTTTTTTTTTAAATGAGAGGAGACACTGTTTTGTCAGGAACACTTTCTCCAAATCTTTCAAAGGAGATGTCTTTAGATTCTTTCCCTATGTACTGGGAAGAACAGGACTTTCAGCTCCCCACTCTCTGCCTGCAGTTTGGAGGCAGCTCTAGCTCTCAGCATCACTGGGCACACCCTCCATGTCCCCTGGCAGTCCTGTCCCACAGGGCTGGGGAGAGGGCAGGGGGCTGGACCAGGGAGAGGAGTGACAGGCTTCCTGTGGCAGGTCTGTGCCTGTCACAGAGCCTCCTGGGCTCAGGTCTGTGGTGGCTGCAGGAGAGCCACTTCCAAGCTGTATGGCTGGTGACATTTCCGGCTGCTAGAGCCCAGCCGATCAGTGACAGGCCCAGCTAGCTAAGGTGTTGACACATGAAATATGATAATTTTCTGCTAAAGAGCCTGGAAGGGTGGGAGAGAAAGGAGTGTGTGTGTGTGTGTGTGTGTGTGTGTGTGTGTGTGTCTGGGAGAGACAGTGAGGCAGCACCTACGACAAGGTGGGAGGGTGACAGAGCTTTGGGCTCTGGTGTGAGGGCTGGAGGGACACCAGGGTGGCTCTTCAGGTAAGCGGCTGCTGCTGGGTGGGAGTCAGCGGAGAAGCATCCAGCCCCATGCGGGAGCTCAGGGCACCCAGGATGAAAAAGAAGTAGTGAAAGGCATTTTTGTTTTTCTTCCTTTCAAACATAAGCGAGGTTAGGAGTTTTGGTTTCTTCTCAGTACTACCTTGTCAAAAGCCGAAACCAAACTTGAATAAATACCACCTGGGCAACTAAAGTACTGGATAAATAATTTTTTTTTTTAAATTTGGGGGCTGGGGGTTGTTTCCGCCCACCCACTCCATTTTTCTACCCCATGCTCAGCCTAGTCCTTAAAAAAAGTAAAAAACAAAAACAATAAAACTATCTTATTAACAAAATCTTAAAGAAGGGCCTAAATGTGTATCTTAGTGATTCTGAAGGTTCAGGTGGTAGTTTTAGTTCTAGATTCTGGTTATAAAAACATGTGTCTTGGAGAAGAGCTGGTCCTAGATGGCATTATAGTTTAGCACAAGTGCCAGAAGGATCCTCGGAACAGGGCACCTGCGGCTCAGGGCAGGGCAGGGTGAGGAGTTCACTCTGAGGTGGTAGAAATCCCTACTTCCTTCAGCCGCCTTGGCAGGCTTCCTGGTCTTTTATCAGCAGTTAGGGGCTCCTTAGGGGTGAAACTCATGCTGACAAGAGCCCTGCATTGTCTGACCTGTGAACATGTGTGTTCAGAAGTGAAGGATCAAAGTGTTTACATAACGTGCTGATTAGTCACTAAGGAGATAGATCATGACTGCAATAAATATGTGTCTAGTTTTGTGTCTTGTATTTGCATATTCTCTTTCTCTCTCCACACACACACACACACACACACACACTTTTATTTTTAAGGCACAGATAAATGAAGTCATTATCACGGGCAAGCCTGCTCTGTGGCTTTAGGCATGGGACTAGTTTCCTGCGCTGGGAATGATAGCTATTCAGAAGTGATAATTGGTGTACTGTATCTTTAAAAGGTTAAAACCCCCTTCAAAAGGTCTGGACTCATAGTGGAAAAGGCAAGCGAGGCATGGGTTGGCTCCGGATTCAGAAAACAGCTGCTGATTAGATTTTGTGTCTACAGGCTGAATTTATGCCGTGTTTTTCAACAGCAAGAATTCGAGAGAGATGCTACTGTTTGGGTTTTCTAATCGTGATTTATATTTATTCAGAGGAATAACAGAGGGTGGATCTGTTCCCGACGCGAGCATGCTCACAACCAGCCGACTCTCCCATTATCCAACTGCCTAGTTTGGTGCTTCAATGTACATGTATATTCCGTGTGCATATGTGTGTGTATACAAGCACACATGCATGCCTGGATGGACAGATGTGTGCACAGGTTCTGTTTTAAGGACAATTCTTAAAATAAGGTTTTTACCCCTTACTTGAAACAGGTGTTCATGAAAAAAAAAAATGCACAAAATCCTGACCGACCGGAATAATTCATGAAGAAGGGGCTGGATCCGTGGGTCAGAGAACACAGGACCAGTTTGCCATCCCAAGGCCGAAGGTAGGGGACTCTGGATTTTTATTCGGCGGATGGATTCCTTGCGCTTGATTTTATTGATTGTGGTTTTGCCTGCGGCCGCCCGGGGACGTGAACTAGCAAGCTGCGATTCCATTTTGTCGTTGCCTTTCTTGGGCACAGTGCCCGGGCGTGGAGGCCCGGAGGCGCCCCGGGTGGGCGGCCGCGCGGTGTGCCGTGCCCTGGGTGGGCCTGGTGCCGGGGGAGCGGCGCGAGTCTCCAGTGACCCCGCGCGTCACTCACCGGCCGCGGCGGCTGTAACCCTGTGCGCGCCGCGCACTTCCCGCGGGCAGCCCGGCTCGGCACCGGCGCGCTGGCCACCGGGCGCCACGGAGCCCCAGCGGTGGCGCAAACGCTTCTCTCCTGCAGCGCCTGCGTTCGCTTGCGCTACGCTCGCGGGCTGCTGCTCCGGGATCGCCCAGGCCCACTTGAGCGGGCTCTGTGGGCGGCTTGGGGGAAAATGGGATTCGGAGGATGTTGGGTGTCAAGGCAGGAGGGAAATCGTCCTTCTCCCCTTAATCCTAGTCCCCCCACCCCCATGTTTCTAAAGCAAAAGCACAACCTCCCTCCCCTCCAAACTAAACCAAACAACACCAAACTCGTACTCTGTGGGGGATTCTTGCCTCGCCAAGCCCGAGCCCCCCTCTCGAAGTTGTACTGTACATTCCACCATGTTAAGATGAGAACCCTGCGGGTCCCGAGCGGCCCCTGCGGAGGCATGCGGGCTGCCCGAGCGGGGTGGGCAGCCTGAACCCGCGGGCGCTGGCCCACAAGTGGTGGAGCGGGTCGGGGGCCCGGCGTCGGTCGGATTGAACGTGGCTGCTTGGGTTGACGTTGCAGGTCCCGAGGACTCCTGCGGTTTGGCCGGCCCTCCCTTGAACTTTGCGGGCAGTGGTTGCAGGCAAGAGGGTCTGCTGGGGGCGCTGGGGGCGCTGGGGGCGCTGGGGGCGCTGGGGGCGCTGGTCCCTGCGTGAGCAGCACCTTGGTTCTTGCGGGCCGTGCACCCTTACGTTTCTGGCAGCCCTAGGCGTTGTAGCCCCGCAGCCAGGTGCCACGCAGGCACGCTGTGTGCTGTGCGCTGCGGCTCCTAAGAAACCCGCTCGCTCTCTGGGTGCTGGGGGAGGGGCGAGGGGGAGAAAGAGGGCTGTGCTGAGCTGATCTCCACGGAACGCTTTCCAGCCCTTGTTTGTGTGATTATGTAACCCAGGTAATGATCACGCCGTGCCCCACGCAGCTCCCCATCACCTCCTGCTTCCGCCCTCCCCTACTGAAGAAGTTGGACCCCCACGTTTAAGATGTTTTTATGAAACTATGTGTATGCTGGGTTCAGGGAGAACGTGGAGGAGAGGAAGAATCGCTGGAGCAACTTCTGTGAAGGACTCAGGGGCCAAGATCACGTGTCCATTGGGGAGAGGGTGGAACTGGCTTTGGGTTGGTGTTGATCCCAAGATCCTCCTCCATGCCTTTCACCCAGTCACTCACTGCTTATGTGAACTTCCCTGTGGTCATTTCACCCCTGCAGGGAAAAGGGTGGACTCACCCCTGCAGGGCCCTTAGATTCCTCAATAACAGCGAACACGAAAGCTGAACCCAGGGTGACTGCCCGCCAGGCTCACTTGTTTTAGGTCCCAGCTGTTCTCCGTGCTTCCCACTGAAGGGAAGAATCTCTGCCCCAGCGGGGCCTGCGTGTCGCTCTGGGGCTGGGCTCCACTGTGGGCCTGACAGCAGACCCCCGACGCTGGCCCAGGTGTTCTTTAGAGCCATGATGACTTGCAGAGGTTGGAGGCCCTGCACGTTCTCGAATTAAAATCTTGTGAGATCTTTTTCTTTTTTTGCAAGGTTGGAGGACAGCTGTCCCATGGAGGTATCTGCAGGCAGGAGGGGAGGCGTGTGTGACACTTAGCTCTCTTTCTCCTTCTTTCCCACTCTGCTTCATTAAGGTGCTCACAGGACACAGAATTATCGCATGGGCCCCTTTATCCCTGCTCTTAGTGCCTCAGCCTAGGGCTTCTGGGTAGATTTGTTCATTTGGTGGGGGAAGTCTGGCCCCCTCAGGCTAAGATGCTTTCTGTTGTTCTCAGCACCCCGGTGGGTCTCTTTAAGGGCCAGCTCCTCGCGCTAAGGTGTATGTGGGGACAGTGCATCAGGGAGGGCTGGGCGGGCCCTGTCGTGGACTGTCTCCTCCCACAGTGTTTCCCTGGCCGCAGAGGATTGTGTGCTGCCTTTGGGTCCTGGCCACGCAGCGATTGGGGATTGAGTGTGTGCAAGTTATAGGCAAGAAGAAGATGCACTGACTCTGCAGTCCTGGCAGATTCCAGGCCCTGATTTGATGGACAAAAATATTAAGAAAGCTGTGTGACAATTGGATAGCTTTTATCCTGCCTCCCACTTCCCGCTCTGGAGTTCCTTGATATCGTTCAGGTTTTCTCCTGCTCTCTGTGCTGCCCTAGAGGAGGCCCGACATGCTCTCTTCTGCGCATATCCGGTGGAATCAAATCATACTCACAAACCTACAGGTGTCTTGGGCAGGCAGGGCAGGGCACACCGGCTACTGAAACAGGCAGCTCCGGTGTTGCTGGCCAGACTTGGACAAAGTGCTTGACTGATGTTGTTCTTCATCTGTAAAGAGGGGCTAAAAAATAGCATGTGTTTTGTGGCTGATGGATATGAGGATAATGCCACAACAACCTGGCACTCACATTCACATCATTTCACTTACTCTGTTGGGACCTAAGTGGCAAACTAAGAAAGATGCCATCAGTCCATGCACTGCAGGTGCAGAACATTTCATGCCCTCTTTCAGGACTCTTCATTTATGTAAAGTTCTAAAGAGGTGGGGTTATTAGTTTACCAAATATACCCAACAGTAAGAAGTACTAGTAATGTAAGGAACAGAAAAACTAAAACAAAAAATTTTAAATAAAATTCAAAAGGTGCAGGAATTCAAAGAATAAACATTTGAGACTATTTAATACAAGTATTTAATGTAAGCAATTCAATGAAATTTTATGTATATTGATGGGTCTTGAGGGCTCTGTTTTGTAGCATAAGTGGTGCTCATAGTGACCCATATGCATCAAGAGCAGTTTAAGTGATATTGTGTGTGTCCATTTTAAAAAGGCATATGAATTTGAAGTATACCCCAAATGATTTTTTTTTAGAACGATGCTTCAAGGAAGAACTGCATTTATGCTATATAACAGAACCCCCGAGGTTTCTGGAGAGCCAGGGGCTTACTGATCAAAATTATATTATAACTATAAAGCCCTCCTGATGAAATTAATTGAGAGTGTTATGTTCTGTTGCTGAAATTTAGCAGGGAACGATGATGCTGGTAATAGTAGTACTTACATTCTAACATTTGATGCTACACACAGTACTAAGCAGGAGACATGGGGACCTCAACCCGTCATGTTGTGATGGAAGACACTCCTAGAGCCTTCCAACTTGTCAACTCTAATGCTGCAGTTGGAAGTGACCACATGATAAAAAAGATGAGAGGTTGACTCTAGTGACCTGCACTTCCTATGTCAGTGTAGGGAATGTGGACTCCTACCAGTGTGCCGTTAAAAAACTCATCAGGAAAACAAGGTCAAGATGTCATGGCAACACCCTTATGCTATGGTGTTTACTCAGTTCAGACACTGTGCTCGAAATTGGAAGGATGTCTGAGGCACAGGAGCGGTGCTAAGCTTTGCCTGACCCGCTACCAATGTACTTGGTTACAACTTACACCAAAACAAAGTCACCAGGAAAGGCAAAAATAAAGGGATTGATGACACTTTTTAAATTTCTATGTGTTATGTTAAAAATGTGAAGACCGTGATTGAAAGTAGCTTAAGGGTATTGCTTGGTTTCTAGATGCACATAAATTCATTGTTTTGGTTAATTACTTGAAGAAATTTTTGAACTTGGCTATAACAGGTCACTGAATATGATCAGAAATGCTCAGAACTGCCTACAGTTTCCATGTACAAAGGGAGGACCTCCGCTCCATGCCCCCTAAAAGGAATGATCTTCTGGAGGGCGGGCCCCTTGCAGTACAGGCTTCCTCTAGGTGAGTGTTCTAGGAACCCATCTGCATCAGTGAACCAGTTGGTGTTGTAAGAGGCTGCTTTCAGCTTCAGTGAAGTGTTTTTTGGAGACTCTTTTAATGTATTTGCTCATTTCATGATGGGTGATTTACATAAACAATGTGTGGCATGACAGCGCATCTGCCCACAGCATGCTGAGTTTTCAACAGTTTTTGACCAAAATCAGCATGACCCCTCTGCCCCATCCTCCCTATTCACTGGATCTCACTCTGAGTGAATTTTTTGTTTGCTTGTTTCTCTGGATGAAAAAAGTCCTCAAAGGGAAACATTTTGCCAATGAGAAAGAGGTGAAATAAAAAATGGCAGAAGGACTTACTTAACAGGCATCAAAATTGACAAGTTCAAGGACTGTTTTGAGCAGTGGAAAAGCATCTCGATAGGTGTATCACATCAAATGGAGAGGACTTGAAGGTGACAGAAGTTTAAACATGTGAGAATAAATACACAACGTTTTACACATAAATTCTGGGATTTTTGCCCCCCACCTCCACCCCCCATATATAAGCAAAGAGATCTGATATATTTAGGTAGAGAAAAGCGTATTTGCTGAAATTCCAGATGGCTTGAAAGACACAGGGGGTGGGGGTTGGTGGTGGGAGGTGACTGAACCACAATCTCCAGCAGGCTGCACTTTGGGGAGGGTCACATTTGGGAATGTCTAACTCATTGATGAAAGCCATGCATGCAGGAGAGATATGATTCATCTCCTACTCACTAAGTGTTACAAAATGCCAGGTGTAGCTGGCGTCCTTGTGAAAAAAGAAGCATGGAACTTAACATCTAGATGTGCAGTAGAGATGAACTAAGACTACCCCTCAGACTGGGGAGCACAGCCAGCCAGCTACAAGCATATGGAAGTTAGACTCTGGAATCATCTGAACTCTCTGAATGTCCAGGAGTCCTTGAATTGGAGCTCATGGCCAACTAAAAAAAATGAGTAATGTATACATGACTGGGATCCAAAAAAAAAAGTTGATAAATAACAGGAAGAGGACGAAAAAATAAAAGCAGTGTTATACATACGTGACATGCTCTGTTGAGCCTTTGTCACCAAAGTTAGACTGTTCAGTCATAGGACTTTCATGCTCAGTGTTAGATGCTGACACTGTCTTAAAATCAGAGGAGCCCAGATTAAAAAATGAACTGACTTAATTTTAATAGAAGAGGAATTCTGATAACCCCCTCAGTCAAGATTCAACACAGTAGATCCTTGACACACTCCATGGACACATCTCAAACCCTTGGCAAATCCCCCAATTTACAAAGGCAGAAATATTTGCATAGGCCCTTGACTTCCTTCTGAATCAGGTTTCTGTCCAGAGAGGAGAGGCTCCCATTTATAGGCCACCAATTATTTGCCTTTTCAACTTGCATTCAAGGAAATAAAGTTTCTCTCAGTTCCAGAGAGTTCCTGTTTCCCTGGTGGTGTCTTGGGGTGAGGAGCTTTGACAGGGCTCCCTCTCTAGCTCAGTGACTTACTCTTGTGCTGTAGCTTTGCAATACACAGTTCACACTGGGGCTTCAGGAAAAGGACCATAGCCGTGTGGCTTGGCTCTTAGGGGTTGTTTTTTTGTTTTGTTTTGTTTTGAAAAATTTATTTTTGGGGAAGCCGGGATGGCTCAGTGGGTTAAGTGCTCACTTTGCAGCGCTGCGGACCAGGGATCGAATCCCGGCCCCGGCCTGTGCGGAACCATATGCTGAACTGGGAGCTCCCCCAGTTCAGGTCTCTCTCTGTCTCTGTCTCTGTATCTCTCTCTCTTTGTCAAAAAACAATAAAAATAAATAAATAAATATTTAAAAAATAAAGATTTATTTTTATTGATTTTTGACAGAGAGAAAGAGAGACAGAGAGAAGGGGGAGGGCCCAGAGCAGTCTCCATAGTTGACAGCATTAGTTTTCCATATAGTTTCACTCCACAGGCGGGCACAGGGTTGCGCAGGGCAGGAACTGGGCCGGGAGCCTCCCGCATAGGTCCCGGCAAGAACTGGGTCTGCATGGGCCGGGGCCGGGATTTGATCCTTGGTTCCCGGGGCCTCAAAGTGAGCGCTTAACCCGCTGAGCCATCCCAGCTTTCCCTCTTAGGGGTTGTTCACATGTTAACTGAAAAAGTGAATGTTGTATCTACAGATGCCAAGCATCTGTTGGAGTTGCTAAAACATTGCACATGTGTGCAACCTTTCAAACTCTTACCAGTCCCTGGTACTCAGTGTACACTTAACACACTCTTAGAAACTTCCCTGATTGTCAGCAAATCTCGATGAAGAGAATTAGAGCATTACACAGCTGACGCATATGAGAAAGGGCTCAAATGAGAATATCACCACTGAAATCTAGGCAAGAAAAACAGAATGTAATCATTTACTCCAGGTCCCCATTTTAAAGATTTCAAAATTTGAGGAGATTTCAGGAGATTAAAAAATAAAATAAAACCACTGTGCTTATGATTATAGTAAATGAAAGAGCCAGGGCAGAACTTAGTCTGGATGTTGGTCTGTGTTACATCTTACTGGAGCAATTCTTGCTCCAGTTTCTGGAGTGATGTTTCTGGAGTGATTTGCGTAGAAGCTCTTAGAATTTTAAGTGGGTTTAAGAGCTCCACCAATTGCAGCTGAATCGATCATCTTTGTCAGGCAACTAGAAGAGATAAGGCAGGAACCACAACAACTTAAATTTCTTATTAGGTTTTTTTTTTTATGAACTTCTTTTCAAATAATTTTAATAAAATAGCCACTAGATACAAAAGAACACGTATCTACTGTATGTAAAGGAATAAAGAATATGACAGCATTCATGTACCCACCAGTCAATTTAAGAAAAAGGAGGCTACCCTTACCTCTGTAGAGTGGCACCCCTCTTGATCCTAACCCCCCACCTCACCCCAATTTTCATGGATAACCATTTCCTAGAGATTCTGTTTCTTTTCTCCAGGCTTCTCTTTATTGTCGTACTCACTTATATTTTTTATCTCTAAACAATATCTTGTTTAGTTGTGCATGCTTGTAAACTACATATAAATGGAATTAAATTGTTTTCATTCTTGTGCTCAGTGCTAGCCCACACATACCAGTGAGGCTGTACTGGTTTACAAACAATGGAAATATTTCCTTATCGGTTGGTGGTAAATTGCTGCTTACGACCTACCTGAGTCTGCTCCCATACCTCCCCCACCAGTTATCCCCTGGGACCATTTCAAGTCTCTTCATCTTCTGGAAAGAATTACACCTGGCACAGCAGGGGGACTTGGGACCCAGATTCCACATTATGGCTATAATTTCTTCTTATTGGACAGTCCCTATGTCGACTGGTTGTTAAATGTTTTACTCCTGGATCTGTGTATGTTGTCAAATATAGCTAAAATGTTTTCATTTTGCTGACCTATAATTCCACTGCATAACTGTATTGCAGCTTATTAACCTATTATATTATTAATGAACACTTTAAGTTATGTCTAGGTGGGTTTTGTTGTTGTTGTTGTTGTTGCTATTGTAAATAGTGCTGTTGTGAACATTTTTGTTTAAGTCCCCTGATGAGCATCATATAACTTTAGGAATATACATAGTAGTAGAACTATTGGTCACAGACTATGTGCATCTTCAATTCTATAGTAATAATTCAAAATTAATTTTCATTATGTTATGTAAATTTCAATTCAATAAATAATTAATTTCCATTGTGTTTAACAACTTTTATACCCAGCTGTGGTGTATAATTTTTCTCATTGTTTTATATCCTTGCTAACACTATATTTCATTGGCTATTGTCAAAAATTTTTACCAGTCTGTGGATACAGAATTGTATCTTATCTGGTTTTAATTTGTATGTATTTAATTACTAGAGGTTTGGTATCTTGTCATCTGCTGTTGGCCTTTTTGATTTTATATTTCTGTGTGTGAAGAGCCTTTCAAGCCTTTTGCCCATTTATTTAAAAATTAGGTATTTGTATTAAAAAAAATTATTTGTACAAGTTATGTATGCTGGAGACTATTTCTTAGTGTTGAAAATACCTTCTAATTAGTGGAATTTTTATTGATTTTTTTTCTTAGTATTTTTAGAGTGGCAGAAATTCTGGATTTTAGTGTAATAAAATGTATGACTCTTTCCTTTGTCATTCAACTTTTTGTGTCTTTTTAAGGACACCTTTCCCTATGGCAAGTTCATAAAATAGGCATTTTCTCTTCAGGATGATGTTCTTTATGGATTGTTTATCAGGTTATTCTTTATCAGGATAGGAAGTTACCCTTCTTCTGTAGTTTGCAAAGGGTTTAAAAATTATTTTTAAATCACAAACAGAGCTTTATAAAACACGTTTTTCCCCTGCATTTATTGAGAAGATTTGTATAATTTTTTCTTCCTTTAATTTGTTAATGTCTGGTGAACTATTTTCTTATATTAAGTTAATCTTGTTTTCCTAGAATAAACCTGACTTGGTCATGATGGATTCTTTTAAAAAATATATATATTGCAAGGTTTGTTTTGCTAATATTTTGTTTAGAAGTTTTGTATGTATGTTTATTTATGAGTGTATTGGATTGTAACTTTCATTTATCCTATTATCCTTACCAGCCCTTTGTATCTAGCTTATGCTAGACTTGTAAAGTGAACTGTAGAAGGTTTCCTCTTTATGCATTCTTAAAAAAAGTTAGGTAAGGCTGAAATTCTTTCTTCCCTAGAGATTTTAACCTCTGATTCAGTTTCTTCAATAGTTATTAGGCTATTCAGGTTTTAATTTTTTTCTTGAATTGCCTTTTCTTGAATCATGGTTTAGATTTTTTCCTAGAAATTTGTTCATTTTATCTGAGTTTTCAAAATGTTTTTACCATGAAGTTATTTGTAATACGCCTTTTAAACTCTGTAACATGTGGTTATATCCCATTTTCATTTGCAATACTATTATTGTGCCTTTTATATTGTTTTGTTGAATAGTCTTTTCTGAATTTAGTTTGTTATTCATCTTTCAAAGGACCAATTGTTGGTTCTCTCTATCATTTATTAATTTTTGTGCTAATTTTTATCATCTTTTCTCTTCTAACTTGTATAGTTATGATCTAGTGTTCTTTCTTCTTAAGTTGAATGTTTGGCTTTTCCTCCCTATTGTGATCATTGTAGTTTTATATTTCCACTGTAACTTCATCACACATTTATTTCTTTATTGTATAATATTTTTATATCATTTGGTTCTAAGTATTTTATATTTTCAACTCTGATTTATTCTTTGACTCATAAATTATGTGCACCTATGTTTCTTAATTTCCAAACACCTGAGCATTTGTTTACATATTTATTACAATGGTTTATCTATTCCATGATTCATTTAATAAATATGATGGTATGTTTTTAGTAATGTAACTTATACAGGTTCCTTGAAGGCTAAGCTAGAAGACTAGTAGGTGCTATTGGAGAGAGTTATGGATATTTAAAAAATGCTAATAAGAGTCTACCAGAATGAAAGAAGTGAAAGGAGTGAAATTGAATAGATAACAGATAGTTTAGCCTTTAAATATAGAAGTAAGTACATCAGTTATTAGGAAGTTAATTCTTCTTTCTTGGTAACTTGGGAGACCTGATGGATTTTTGGCTGATTTTCAGTTTCACACATTGACTGTCCTGTTTTGATAGGATTTTTCTCCTGGGTACAGCTTTTTTCCTAAACCTGTAATAGAGTGATTTAGGATTAGAGACTGTCTCTTTCCTTTTTCACTTACAAAGACGTGTGTAGATGCCTAGAATTACTCATTTTTCCTCTTATGGATGCCTGTTTGCTTTTTTGTATTACAGCAGAGTTTTACCCTCATACTGCGCTTATTCTCTCTCACCTTTCAGCAAACAGAACTTGGATGACAGCTGACATTCCCAGCTCCTTCCCACTGCTCATTTGCTGAGCTATACTTGGCTGAACACAACTTTCATGCCTTTTGATTGAGGGACTTTATCACTCTCTGTTCTTATGAGGGGTTTGTCCAAGAGAGTCCTCACTGATGATGCTGGTATGGTTTACTCCTAGGTAGGAAGGCCCCACTGCTCACTTCCTGGTGTAATTTCTGAGCGAAGGGCTGTGGGTTGTCATTGTCCCCTTCCCTTCCTGTGAATCTACTAGTGGTGGACTATAGCAAGCAGATGGACATTCTGGCTGCCAAGGACCTCCTGCAGGCCCAGGGGAGGGAGCCATGCCAGTCTCATGTTCTGTCCTTTCCTGCTGCCTGCCTGCCCTGCTAACTTCCCTGTTCACTTACCTTCCAGCCACGGCAAGAGTGCCCTGATGTAGGCACTGTCTCACTTAGGTAGGCTGGTGGGAGCAGGTTGGGTGAAAGGGTCCCTCTTTCCCTCCATCCTTTCCAGAGTTTGACATGGTAAGAGCTCATCTTGCTGCTACCTCAGAGCAGTGTGGCATTTGCTGCTTCTGTTCTCTCCACCTCTCTTTCTCAGCTGCTGCAGCCCTCACTCCTACTGCATTCCCCAAACGTTTCACAGAGAACAAGTCAAAGGTGAATGAACATTCTTCCTGGATAAAGACAAATGACCTCTCTCTTTTCCAAGGCCAAGTAATTCTTGGAAAGGCACTTTCTCTTTTTATCGAATATATGCATACATTCTACCTGGAAGGCAGAAGCTTTAGAGGGACCCTGTGAGAGCCTGGGCAGCTCATTCTATGTG